>JAJMJS010000056.1:0-90022 GCA_030563665.1 Scheffersomyces broadrunensis | reverse complement strand
TAACATCAACAATACCTGAATCAGTAGCTACGAATCCATCAGATAAGGTAGTGGTGAATGTGGTGGTATATTCAGTAAATGGATCACTCTCAGTAGGGAATAATGAAGTGGTGGTGTATAAGCTACCATCTGAATCAGTGGTAACATCAACAATACCTGAATCAGTAGCTACGAATCCATCAGATAAGGTAGTGGTGAATGTGGTGGTATACTCAGTAAGTGGATTACTGGTGCTTTCGGAGGTGGATGTTGCGGAAGATGATGACGAATCTTCGGAACTGGATGAGCTTGAAGTTTCTGAGGATGACGAGCTTGAAGATGCTTCGGAACTGGATGAGCTTGAAGTTTCTGAGGATGACGAGCTTGAAGATGCTTCGGAACTGGATGAGCTTGAAGTTTCTGAGGATGACGAGCTTGAAGATGCTTCGGAACTTGAAGAGCTTGAAGTTTCTGAGGATGACGAGCTTGAGGATGCTTCGGAACTTGAAGAGCTTGAAGTTTCTGAGGATGACGAGCTTGAAGATGCTTCGGAACTGGATGAGCTTGAAGTTTCTGAGGATGACGAGCTTGAAGAAGCTTCGGAACTTGAAGAACTTGAAGTTTCTGAGGATGACGAGCTTGAGGATGCTTCGGAACTTGAAGAGCTTGAAGTTTCTGAGGATGACGAGCTTGAGGATGCTTCGGAACTTGAAGAGCTTGAAGTTTCTGAGGATGACGAGCTTGAGGATGCTTCGGAACTTGAAGAGCTTGAAGTTTCTGAGGATGACGAGCTTGAAGAAGCTTCGGAACTTGAAGAAACCTGGCTAGTACAAATGGCACTGATGATAGAAGTTGAAGTAGTAAAAATACCATTTGAATCTGTTGAAATGAAAATATCATCTATGTCAGTACAAACTGATCCATCGCTATTGGTTACAGTAGTAGTGGTGGTGTAATCTGTATCAGAAGTACCTGGAGCAGGTGGAAGAGTTGTACAGGCTTCACAAGCAGCAGGCAACCCTGGAGATGGAGGGGCAGGATTATAAGTAACAGCACCCTGTGGAACACTTCCTGCTAAACCAGGACTGTTATCGGTTACAACTGAAAAGCCACTTGAAACATAATTAGGTCCAATATAAAATTGTTGACTTGCGACACCCAACAAGGTGTAAAGTGTTAAAATACCAGTTGTACTAGAATAAGAATAATTTGGACCAAGACCACCAGAAAGGGAAAGTGTCATTCCAATCATATTTCCTCCTCCGAAACCAGCAACTTTAATTACTGGTAATGGATTTATTGGATTTTGTAAAGCTGTAACTTGAATACTGGAAGCACTATCAGCCAAATAAAAGGTTTGATCTGCATCGATGCTTAAAAGTGGATTAGCAAGATAGATACTTGAGTCTTGATCAGCAGTGATACAACCAGCTCCATTAATAGCTGTTGACTGAGCATATACTTCATTATATAAACATATTTGACCATTGTTAGTAATAGAACCAAGCGGATTTCCTAATAAAGCACCTAAATTCACTTGACCTGAATTTCTAACAGTTTGATAAAATACCATTAAACCATTATTGGTAAAGCTTGGTGCAAGTACATCCATGGTAGCTGGTGTAAGAGATAAAGCTCCACTAGCACCCATATAAAATTGACCATCATTAGTAAAGGTTAATGCAGCAAGATTATAATCAGCAGTAGTAAGCGATTGAATAGAATTAAATGAGATAATACCATCATTGCTGATACTACCTAAACCAGAAGCTAAAGTAACTTGTAAACCGATTAAACTGGAAACACTACTAATATAAAATCCACCACCGGAGCCAACAGTAAGACTCCCTGTAAATACACTTATAGCATTGTTAACGATGGACCAATAAACATTAGGATCGATTGTAATATCTCCAATGGAAAGACTAATAGTTCCTCTGGTAACAGTATTTGTAGTAACTTCTTGAGTGAAAACAAGAGCAAACTGTAGGATTGCAGTAATAAATAACCTTAAACCTCTCATCTAAATATATCTTAATCTGGAATTAAAAAAAGATAAATAAAAAAATAAGAATTGATTAGAATTAGAGTTTCCTTTGAATGATTTTTATTCTAATTGAAAATCTTGAAAAGAGATATTAACATAGTTTTATAACAAACCATCCCTGATTTTAATTTATTCTCTTTGTCAGTATATTTCCATTTCTTATTTTAGTATAACCAAAACGTACATGACCCTGAAGTAGTAAAAATGACTAAAAGTTGCAACTATTAAAAAAAGCAAATTTTAAAAATTAAAAATAAAATTAAAAAAAAATAATAAAAAAAATATTAAAATAATAAAATGAAACAAACTTCCAAAAATAAAGACCTTAAAAATTATATTTTTTAATGCAAGCAAGTCTTTTTTATGAATTCACTTGGCCAATTGATGTACAAAATGAAATTGCATACAATAATTGTATTATTTGTCCATAACGCTAGTTTAAATTAAGGTATTGCTAGTTTGTTAATGTAACATAGTGCCTTAATAAATTGTATCCAAATTGAGGTACCAAAAACCTAGATTCAGTAGGCAAACAAAAAGAGCTTGCCTTACTTGAGAGTCTGCATTTTATTTAAAATGAAGCAATTAACATTTTGAGTAAGATGTTATGTTGAGGATGATGATATTATTAATCACCGTAAATTAATTCTATGTATGGATTTATTTTTTAATGTGCTATTATTTTTACCTTTATTTTCTTCGTGTAGTTTCATGTTATTTGATTGTTATCAGTGGACATATGATTTATTTAGCCAAACTTAATGAATGATCCGATTATTCGTCTTGAATGTTATGTACTTGAAAATAATATTTTGTATTTATTTTTTTTTTAAAAGTTTATTTTTATTTTTTTTTCTTTTTTTTTTCTTTTTTTTTTTATTTTTTTTTTTTCAAAATCTAAGGCATAACGATGCAGTGATTATACAACGAGGATTGTCTTTATTCCATCAATGTTACCTAATGCAGACATCTTTTCAAGATTAGAGTACTGATGCATATTCAAATAATAATTGAGTATTATCATTATTATTATTGTTACGATTATTATTATTATTATTAATGTAATCAATAGTTATAATTTATAAACAGACTGGAGCTATAAATGGACGAAAAGAATTTTAAGTCATGGCTATGAACCATTACGTTTGAAGTATAAAACTACAATTATAATTTCAAGTTAACTACTTAACAATAAAAGTGGAGGAAGGGTTAACTAACCGTAACTTTAACTTAAACTCCAATATTGCCCAATTCTTTCCAGAATAAAATAAATTAAAATACTAGAATACAATTGAATTTATTGTAAAATAATATGAAATTAGAGCCAATAAAAATAGTGGATTTCTTTGACATAAATTTGTGCATTAATTTTAGGATATTTTTCTATTTTTATATATTGTTAATTAAATTTCTTGGGTTCTATTATTATTATTATTAATTTTATTTTTATTTTTATTTTTATTTTTATTTTTATTTTTATTTTTATTTTTATTTTTATTTTTATTTTTATTTTTATTTTTATTTTTTAAATTTTTGGGGTTTGTTTCAGCTCTAAATAAAATTATAGATTTTGGCTTAGCTTACTTTATTGTAATTCACCTCACCCACATATTCTCAACCAATTCAAGTAATTTTAAATGTTTAATAAATCTTTTATAATATAATAATTTTTATTTATTTTATTATTTAATTAGCCGACTGAATTTTTTTTTTTTCGCTACGAGCCCTTAAAATAATAATAAGGGTTTAGCTGAGCCATCAAATATTAACAGTCTTATTTTAAATTATAAAAATATATTCTTTTAATTGTATAAACAAACATATCAAATAAATTAAAACGTGACATATGTAAGTACAACAATGCTAGATAAAGTTAAAGTTAAAGTTGAAGTATTCCCACCTTGCCTTGCTTTTTCCTATACGTAATATTTGTAATACGAGGGATGGATGAGCAACAAAAAATAAAGAAAAAATAAGAAAAAGGGTAGATCTTTCGTTGAAGATAAAACTTGCCTAATTAGGGAGAGGGTTTAAAAGGGTCAAAACCAAATAAACTTTAACTATTTATTCAAATTTATTGTTTTGTGGTGTTGTAATATTATTAATTAATTAAAAATAATTTTTTCATATGCATTAATAAATTATCTTGTGAAAATTTGGCTTGGCTCACATAAATAAAAATAACTAAAATAAATGAAGAATGATATTAACCAAAAAAAACCCTATTACCATTAACCTTTATATATTTAGTCTTCTGTTAGGTTACAATATATGTCTATTATAAAAAATATGTCATAATACATCATATGTAACCAAAGAACTGTTAAACAAGCAGAGTAACGTGATAATATATCACATATGTACAACGTTAAATAAAGCTATGAACGGTTCTATCAAAAATAAAAAATAAAAAACTATCACTGAGAAATTTATCTCATTAATTTTCTCCCCCTCTACCTCTCCCTAAATCTTTATTTACAATTTTCCCTCTAAAAATCTCAACATGTATCTCTTTCCGCTACATCGAATTTCAGATTCTTCCCCCTTGCCTTTGCCTACGAAAAAAAAAAGAAAAAAAAAGGTAGGGATGTTTGCTAATCCCGATGATCGTATCTAGCGTAATTCTATCCTAAGTAAATCTCAATTAATCAGATTCTATCTTTTATAAAATATTGCTTTTAAAGCAAGTATTAGAGTGGAATTCCAGTTTAAATTCTAGAATAAACTACATTTCTCTTTAATTTAAACTAAAAACCTTTTTAACCTTTACCTTTATTAGGAAAATTTCATCAAGAAATTTTTAGATTTTAGATTTTGGTTTTACAAGAAAATAAAATAAAGATACATTAAAAATATAATTATTTTTTTCTGGTCTTTTACCTTTTTATTTCGTAAACTAGAACAGGTAGCTTTTTTTGATGCATTAATAATTAATTAATCCAAACTGAACTTCATCTACAAAAGTATGAATATACTTATTTCAGGAATGAATTGATTCTATTAACATATTTGTTATTAAAAATTAATTTATTAACATATTGATTCTAAACAACCGAGGTTTCCGACGTATTTTCCACTTCCTCCTTTTGTTTTTCTTCCTTATGAATTGGAACTCTTGTATTATAACAAAATAATGAACTTATAAGTCCAATACCTGAAAATATAACACAAGAAAAAAATACCCATCTTAATCCTTTAGTAATTGCTGCAACAAAAAGATCAAACAGTTCACCAGTTAATGTTCCCTGAAAGCTAGAATTAAGAAGAGTTTCAATACTACTATGCTCGTAACCTGGAGTTGAAACAATTTTATTATTAACAATTGAAGTATAAATAGCAGTACTTAAAACCCCGGATAATGCTGACCCAAGTGATCTTGAAAATGCTAAAAATGTAGTTATCATTAAATTATAATCGGCTTTATTTTCTGTATTTGATAATTGTGCTGCAATTATACAAGCTTGATTAAAGAATCCAAATGCAAATCCAATAATAAATATAAATCCAATTCTTTCACTTTGACTTGTATGATAATTAAACAATGTTGTTAATCCACATCCAATAGTTGAAATAATTGATCCAATAATTAATAATGGTTTAACAATACCCACTTTACTACATATAATCCCGGATAATATTGTAGTAAATAATGTGGGAACAATCATAGGAAGTAAATGAATACCAGTATTCTTTGGACTTATCCCTAATAAATTTTGAAAATAAATTGAAATATACATACTAATCCCATAGAAGACAAGATTAGAAAATAACATAGTAAAAGCAGGTGCAAGAACTTGTTGATTCATTATTAAAAATTTTGGTATCATTGGATAATATTTTCTAACTTCATCAATTTTAAACACATAAAGTTCATAATATAAAAATACAAAGAATAATAATCCTCCAATAATTGTGAAACTAATTGGTAATGGTTTTTTAAATGAATTTGCACTTTCTCCTCCAAATGAAAATCCAACTAAAAATAATGTTAATGATATTGATATTAAAGCGACTCCAACTAAATCAAAAGTTTTCGTGAAATATTCAAGTGAAAAATTCTTTCTGTTAAACAGTTTGGCAATTTGATGTTTTGGTTTATATAAAAATGTTAAAAATAAAAAGGCAACTCCTCCAAATGGTAAATTAATATAAAAACACCATCTCCAAGTTAATCTAGTTGAACTGGTAAATAATCCTCCAATAACTGGTCCTACAGCTGCAGCAGGCATTAATGTCATAGTAACTAATCCAAGAACAAGACCTCTTTGTCTAATTGGGGTAATTTCAGATGAAATTAAAATAACATTTGTTTGGATTCCTCCAGCACCTATACCTGTTATAACTCTTCCAGCAATAAACATTGGCATAGAATTGGATAAAGCAGAAATCAATGAACCAACTTCAAATAATACAATTGATATTAAAACTGAATATTTTCTACCAATTACTATTCCTAATTTTCCCCAAGCAAGAGCTAAAACTGCCATTGGTAAAATATAGGCTGATGATGCCCAACCAATTTGTGAAGCTGAATTGAACGTTTCTTCAATACCTTGAAGAGCAGTTATAACAATTGTTTGATCAATGGCAGTTAAAAATAATGCAAGAATAATTGACACCGTACATAAAAATAATGGTAGCCCTGTTAAATAATTGTTTTCTTCTTCTTCACTCTCCTTTAAATTTAAAGATTCTGAAGACATCTTTTTATCTTCTTCTAATTCTGACATGATTTAATGTTATATCTCATATATCATAATATTTGAATGAATTTATTTATTTTTATAATGTTATTTTAATTGATTTATATAGAAATTTTATTCTTGGTGGTATTTATTATATAATTAAAGATCTCCGTACATCACCGAAGTCATTGAAATTTTTTTACAAATCCATGAAAGACCGAACTTTTTTAATTTTATTATTATCGGAGATCAATTAAAATTACTTCTTTTTTTTTACTTAAAACCTGTAAAATATAGAAACTATAACCTTATAATTGTAATTTAGTAACCACATATCAATATTATTAATAATCCTCGCTCTTTTATGGAGATAATATATTACATATAGGAAAGTTGAAGAAATTCAGAAATATCGTCTACCATATACAAAGAAAAATAAAATATACATGAAGTAACAACTAGATAAGATGAATTATAAAAGAAGAAGAATATAACGTAATTCTTTAATTTAGTTTAATGGTAAATAGTTAAATAATTTTAGAGATTGAAAATGAGAATATTAAAACTACTTCGTATTTATAGTAATATAAATTTTAATTATAGTAAAATATATTATAATGTAGATAAAAAAATGAAAAATAAAGAATAGAACAAATGAAGAACGAATATTAAAAAGAAATTAATATCTCCCAATTAATATCTCCCAACTAAAAAAGGGATTATTAGTCAAAAATTTGAAAATCCTATTGAAGTATATTTATTATAAATCACACTAAAATCACTTATGATATAATATATTAAAGCATTAGGTAATGATTACTTAATCATCATGAATAAAATTCAAATTTTTATTTTTAATTAAAAAAATATATTTATGAAAATTTGGACAAAATTTATAAAGAAATTATCATCATAAGACCATATTTTACAAGAATTAAAATTAAAAGAAAGACATTAGACTAAATTGGAATAATAAATTAGGTTAGATTAAGTTAAAATAAGCAAATTTATAAAACATAAAACATCAGCTGTGTTATATATATATATATATATGTATAAAAGAATACAAGGCTATAAATCTTTAATAATCAGAAGGATGCAAAAATTATATTGTTTCCCCCTATTGTTGTTTGATAGAAGGAAGTAATAATAAAAACATCACGTGAGAAAAGAAAAAAAAATTCTTATTACATTCTCTGCTTACTATTAAAGAATAAAGAGAAAAAAAATTTAGATCACCAGATACCCGGAAAATTGAAAACAAATATATACAAATATAATATATATAACTATTATTAATACCTTTTATTTACATACACATATACATATCATTTAATCATTGAGTATCATCCTCCTTATAATCATAATAATACTCCTCGTGAATAGCCGTACTTAAATGAATACTTTAGAATTCTTTATACCACCGAGTAATTTTTCTGATATATTATCTCAAAAGGCATTCTTTGTTGATGATATAAAATTATCAATTAAACCATCTTTAATACCAGGTATACCCGATAACATACTAGCCTTAATAGTCCCAATAATAGCCTATTGGTCCTATGCTACCTTCTTTCATATTATAGATGTCTATCAATTAGCTGAACAATATAGAATTCATCCTAGCGAAGAAGAAGAATCAAGAAATAAAGCATCATTAAATGATGTTATAAAAGATGTTATTTTACAACATATAATCCAAACTGTTGTGGGTTATACTGTATCCTTACTTGATCCTGTTCCAAAAACTGGTCATGAATTATATGAAATGTGGAGTTTAAGACAAAATTATATGCCAAGTTTTATACCTGATATATTTGTTTATTATAGTTATATGTATGGTTGGTCATTCTTAAGAATTAGTATAGCATTTATAATCATTGATACATGGCAATATTGGTTACATCGTATAATGCATGTCAATAAAGCATTATATAAAAGATTCCATTCCAGACATCATAGGTTATATGTTCCGTATGCCTATGGTGCGTTATATAATGATCCAGTAGAAGGATTTTTATTAGATACTTTAGGTACCGGTATTGCTGGAATTATAACTCAATTATCACCAAGAGAAGCTACTGTATTATATACATTTGCTACTTTAAAAACTGTGGATGATCATTGTGGTTATAGATTACCATATGATTTATTTCAAATGATATTTCCAAATAATTCAATTTATCATGATATTCATCATCAAGCTTGGGGTATTAAAAGTAATTTTTCTCAACCATTTTTTACAATATGGGATAAAATGTTTGGAACAGAATATGAATTTGTTAACGAATATAAACAAATGCAAGATCATATTACTTTAACAAAATATAGAGAATTTTTAGCTGCTAAAACTCAAAATAAGTGGACTTTTGCTGAATCAAAAAAAGATATGTAAATATAAAATATAACTCTTTTCCTTTTTTTGTTTTGTTTTTATTTTATTTTCCTTCCTTTATTAACTTTTATTATTTTTTACAAAGATTATCCTTCTAATTTAATTAACTTATTTATCAAGCTTGTTTATAGGATTTACCATTTTATATATTTTAATCTTTTAATGTTATGCTATGTTTTATAATAAAAGTTTAAAAATGTTTATATAGTAGTAGCTGTACAATTAATTTTTTGCTCTCTTTTTTTTTAGAACCTGTACAGGCCGCGCTACCAAAATTGAAATAATAATATCCAAATTTTAACTATTGGAACGAGTACAAGTTTTCTTATAACAGCTTGAAATAGTTGTTTGTTCGACCAAATTTTAAAAATAAAGGAAAGCTGATGTAGATCGAAGACCATTATAGCAATAGATGGTTAAAATTTTGAAAGAGCCTAAAGAGGTAGTTTAAGAATAGCTAGAAAGGACGTAAAAGAGTGCAATCATATATAATAATAATATCTTGCTGTATTTAAATTATTTCAAGGTTCTATTTATTTTTTGATAGGTATCCCCTTATTGAATCGAGAGGTGCGGATACTGAAAATGGATAGTATGAAGTGAATTAACCGTTTGAAGAACTCCGTGATCTTGTAGTATGCTACATAAATAAATTAAGCTGCTTGTAAAAACTCTTTTTAAATTATATAATCCCCGTTCTATTTAATTTTATGCTTACTCTTAAATTTATTTCTTAATTTAATAGTTAATGATTCATCCTTCTTTGATTTTTCTTGATTTATTACTCCATTGGAATCAATATTCGCTAAATTAACAGATGATGGCTTTGATGAAATTGAATCAAATATATTGGAAAAAATCGGTACATCTGATAAATTATTAATATTAAATGATTCAATTGAACTAGTTCTATTCAATACTGATTTAATATTGGCATCATCCTCATTATTCTCATTATGTTGTAAATCTTCATCTTCGTAAAAATCAGTTTCTTCAACAACATTATATTCTTTATAAAATTCATCATAGTCATCAAACATTCCTGGTCCATATTTTGTGCAAAACTCATCGACTCTTTTACTTAATTCTTGTCTTGTTTTCTTTAACTCATTAATTTGAATTTTATCACTATGATTACTTAAAATTGAAATTAATAATGGAGTTAATGATTTATAATAATCAACCCCAATTTCTCCAACTCTTAATGATGCATAGGTTGTTAAAACTGCCCATCCATAACAAAATAAAAATACAAGTACTGTTGGTATTATTATTGTTTGTGATATTGATTTGAAAAATTCCAGTCTAATAATTAATATGGTACCAATAATTGAATAAAATATATATAATGCAGGTGCTAAAACCAACGCCACTAATATTTTCCAAGTGCCTATTACATCTTTAGCTTTTATCTTGACAACTGAACCTGCCAATGCTTCCTTAGCCTTTTGTTTGGAAATTCTACTGGCAGTTATAAAAACTGGACTAAATAATACAATACCTGGTAAACTCAATCCCATAAATAATGAAAACTTAAAAAATCTTTGTAAAAATATTATTATTGTTTTTAATTTATTAGAATTAGTTAATGATTCAACTTGATGATCATGAATTCCATGAGTTTGTAATTTTTCATTATATTCTAATACCTTTTCTTTTAATTCTATAACATCAGGTTCAGTTTTATATTGCTCATAACCTTTTATTAATCTTCTATTCATTTCAACAACCATGGGTAATGGAATTGTATCTCTATTACCAGAAGTATATAATCTTCTGGCTGCTTGTAAAACCATTAAAGTTTCATAATCATTACAGGTTACAGTAACTTCTTTCAAACCTAAAGTAATTGATTTTAATAATTTTTCAACTGAATTTCTGGAATTTTCTAAATAATTTTGACCCATTACCTCATCAACAATAATCGGTTTACCAAATTCAACAACAACTCTTGATCTAAATTTATGAGCATGGAAATAATTCAATCCAACTGGAATAACATTAACTGACTCAATATTCTTTTTGCCTTTATTAATAGCATCAGCAATAGTACCTAATGCCATAATTGCCACACCTGGTTTTAAAGGTAGTAAGTCAGGTCTATCATGCGAACCACCTTCAGGAAATATACCTAATACATTACCAGAATTTAAATGATTAAAGACATGACGAAAAACAATATTATTATCTATATGTGGAGCAGCTTTAAATTTTGTACCATTGGTTAAAATTTCATTTATACGAGATTGAAATGATGAACGAGGGGATTCAAAAGTTTTTTTCAAAGTTAAATGGTAATTGTCTTCTACGGATTTTATAACTGCATTACCTAATGATTCCGGTAAACCAATTAAACCGCCAGGCATACAATCTTTTAGAAATTCAGTATCTTCACCAGTTATTTCAATATCATTTTTAAGATAAATTTTACCTTTAACATATTTTAGAATATCTTGAGCTCTTTCAACTGGTATTGCTCCACATAATTTTGAACTTGTACCAATAAATCTTCTCTGATATGACTTATTAGCAATTAAATTAGAAATTCTTCTACCTGATGATTCTTTAACTTTTGACATCACTATTAATGGATCAATGAATTGATTATGATGCGGAGCAATAACAAATATTACAGGACCATGAGATGGAATATTGAATGTACCTCTTGGTTGAATATCTCTGAAAAATGTATGGATTACAAAACTGAAAAACCATAATACAAGATCGTAAGTAATTTTACCAAGAATGGAGTGAACTAAATCAATCTTTTTTGGTTCATCATAACTATTGCTATCACTATTATTATTAGTATTCTTATTATTATGATCATTAATAGAATTGGAATTGGCTTCTTCGCGTCCAGATGAGGATGAAGAATCTTGCATTTGATTGACTTGACTAAGTAGTTTTAATTAAATTAAATATTATTTTGCTTTATTTGAATCATTTTTGCCCCAGAAAATTTAAAAGACAGGGGTTGCCTTCATACATTAAAAATATTTACTTTTTATATACAGTAAATTATTTAATCTTCACCAGCTGGTACTTCATCTTTTAAAATTTTATTTAATTTTAACTTTAATTCTGTTCTATCATCACCTCTTAATACATCCTTTATAAATGATACTTCAACATCTAATTGAACCATTTGTAATGAACCTCTTAATATACCACATAAAATTTGTGAATACCATAATTCTTTATTTATCTTTAAATCAGCTGTAATTGGTAATTCAACAAATTCAGTTAAAGGATTTGGTTCAGGTATAACTAATATACAAGATTTACCATCGGAACTCCAATTTTCAATTGTTGGTTGAATATTTAAAAATATTTTAAATCCAATTTTTGATATAATTTCAGCAGTTTCACGAAATGATTGACATCTACCAACCCCTGTTTTTGATAAAAACTCTTCAATTAATCTTAAACCTATATTATACCCCATTTTATCCAATTGATTATTAACTTCACGATAATTATTATTAAAATCTCGACATAATTGAGCAACAACTGATCCATACGTTAAAGTAAATAATTCAGAATTCTTTCAAATTGTTAATAATAAATCTTTTTATTAAGAAAAAAGAAATAAAATATACATACTATTTTCTCCACATTATTCTTCCATATATCATCTCCATTATATCTTGTTGTTTTTGACATTATATTAATCTTATATTATTAAAAGTTAAAGGTGAACATCACCAAAAAAAATAATCTATTTATTTATTTATAGTTAATTTAAGCTTGTGTGAGTAAAGTCGTGCATGAGGACGATTATGTGGTCAGTAATTATTAACCTTAATACATTATAATTTGAATCATCCAATACAATTTCCTCCAAATTTAGAATATTTTAGACTATACAACTGTCACATAGACAAATACAATCAACCACGTTGCAGTTTAAAGCAGTTGGATGGATATACATTAGATTATAATCAATTTGATAAACTAATTAATTTAACGTTGCTATGTGCATACTATTATGTTGATACTGGAATCCTCCGCCAGATATCATTAATTTTCTGTTATCTCTGGGGTAAAATAATTTCAGCATCTAAGAAATGTCCATTGTTCAGAAACCCATCTGCTGTTCCTCATTTACAAGTTTTGAAATTGGGCAAAGCTCCCATTGAATATATTGATCCTCAGCTTTACTTACCACCAAAATTAATTGAATTGGAAATTAGTTGCTCGATGAAGGATTTAATTATCCCTGCAAATTTCAATACACATCGTAACTTACAACGGCTAATACTTACAGTGGATAATATTCAGGAAGCAAAATTTATTCAAGAGGCAGGTAATTCTAAACTAGTGTCACTTTTTGTTCACTCCAATGCTCATTGTTATAGAGATATAGATACAGAAGAAGTTCAATGTTTACAGATTGCATTTGGCAGGACATCAACAGGATTTCGTTCCTTCCAGTATATTTGTACCCACAGGTAACTCATGTTTAAGATAATTTAATTACACAGATTTAATAGTTTTGATTTTTAATATAAGTTGTAGAACCAGTTGAACATTTAGTTTCAAACTGTTAAACATAACGAAGTAGTTGATTTGAATTATTTAATATTAATAATTTATCAGAAGTACCAATATGTTGTAATATATTTGATTCAATTTCATCAAAATAAATCAAGAAAAATCAAAGAAAGATGAATCATTAACTATTAAATTAAGAAATAAACACCATGTAATAAAAAAAGAAAGTTTCTTTAAACGGAAAAAGAATAAAAAAATAATATAAAAAGTAACTTATATCAAAATGGAATAAATATTAACAAAAAGAGACAAAAGAAAGATGAATTTAGTATGGTATAAATTTTTCCAGGGCGGGTTTAAAAAACTTTTTTTTTTCTATTCCCGATTTGTCTTAAACGAGTAATAATTCATTTTTTTTTTTTTAAAACATATTTGAAACTTGAATACAATATAGTTACTTATATATATATAGGTCAATGAATTTCTATTCAAACATGAAATGTTATAACCTTTTTTTCAACTTTTGTAAAGTAGAAATTTATCATAAAATGGTATCATTTAATTTAATAATAATTCTGGTTTGTACCATAATTAGTAGTATAATATTAGCAACTCCTGTGCCTGCGGATGTACTGTTAAGAGCAATAACAACGATACATAATTATAATAATAATTATAATAATAATAATAATTATAATAATAATAATAATAATAATAAAATCAATTCATTTCCAACTATTTCACCGTCATCATCATCATCATCATCTAATAAGAAGAATGACAATATAAATAAATATCCTAATGAAATTTATATAGGTCAAAATATAATTGCTGAAAGAGTTCCAATTGCCCCAATTTAGAATATTATGAATTCCTGTATATTATCCGTTATATAATTTTATATTTTGATACCCAAGTACACAACCATTTGGTCACACGACAAGAGTCACATGACTTTAGAGTTTTGTTATTTTAAATTTTTTAAAGTCACATTTTTTTTCTTTTTTTCTTTTTGTTGTTTTTTTGAGAATCAGTCATTTTTGCCACTGAGAATTTAATGATTTATAAATAACTCATAAATTACTTATTATTAATTATATATATAATATAGCATTTTTACTTAGAAATATACAAATAACTACTAACTAACTAATAACATATACTCATATATATATATGTATCTATTATATCTATAAATATATATTATTTAATAAGTTAACTTATTTAACTCATTACAATAATTATTTACTCATCATCATTATTATTTTACTAAGTAAGGTCTTTGCTGCTCGTCTTATCTATAATTTCACTCACACCACATTTAAAGAAAAAAAAAGAAATAATACACACACATTTATTAATTATTAATTATAAATATTCCTTTTTATCCTTTTTTTATTATTATTATTATTATTAATAACTATCTTTAACTCCTTATCGCATCTATACATCATGAAAGTAACTATCAGATTATCAACTGAAGTATCTTATTCAATAACTATTCCTGATAATTCAACTGTTGAAGATTTAAGAAATTCTGCTAAAGTTGGTTGTCCTGCAAATGCTAAATTACCTAATGATTTTAAGCTTATATATAATGGCATTAAATTAACTCCTTATTATCAACCGTTATCCTCTTTCAATATAACTCCCAACGATTCAATAACTGTCATATTAATGATTAATGGATCTGATACTCCAATAGATTTAACTCCTCAATCATCAAACAATACTAATGAAATCGTCGTTCCTCAACCCATTAAAAAATCAACAAAAAAGAAGAATAAATGTTCATTTAAATCTTGTACCTCAGCTCCATTAAGAATGGTTGGAGCTTGTAGTCATTGTCAAGGAAATTTTTGTGCAAAACATCGTTTATTAGAAGATCATTTATGTCAAAATTTACAATTTTGTAAAGATAATGCTCATGAAAGAAATGCCATGAAATTACAAAGTGAAAGTACTATTGTTAGTAGAGTATAATATATTTATATTAATATTTATTTATTTATATTTGTTATTTATTCATTCATTCATTCACATTCATCATGATAAACGTTTTCTTTCTTCATCTTTTAATCTATGCTTATTCATCATTATTCATCATCATTAAAATTTTCATAATATTATTATATAGAAATTTTCTTGTCTCTTTTTTTAACATCTAGTTTTGTTTTTTCATATTCTCTAATTAATTATTTATTTATTTTATTTTAATATATTTTATTTTATTTTTAATTTTCCAATAAATTTTCTAATATATCTTCATATTTACCATTTGTAACAATATTAGCCTTAGTTAATTTATCTTCAGCTTGTTTATAATAAGAATCTTGATCTGCACTATCAACTTCATATAAATTACCTAAACTAATCATTGCTTCTGCAACTGTTACCCAAGTTTCTGGATCTTCTTTATCTTCAGCTTGTTTTAAATAATTTAACGCAGTTGAAATTAATTCTTTGGAAATTTTTAAGGATTGTTCAAGATTTAAACCATTTAATTCACTAGCGTCCTTAAATTCATCATCATAAGTTAATGTTGTAAAAACGCTCGATGGTAATTCGGATTCTTGTAAATATGATTGTCCAATACGTTTACAAATATCACGACGAAGCATTTCATCCTTCAAAGAACTTTTATCAAATGATTCTAAAAATTTTATAATATGATCTCTCCACCATTGATTATACTTATCAGTTTGTTGAATTTCATATAATGGGTGAGCTCTTAGTAATTCAGTTTCATTATCATCATCATTTTCTTCTTCTTCATCATCATCTTCTTCATCTTTTTGTGCTTTACCAAAATTATCTATAATATCCAAAACATCATCTAAAATTTCTAGTATATCGAAACTTTCCTGATTAAACAAATTAAAATCTTTAATTTTATTAGCCTGTTCTTCACCAATTTCGTATTCATTTAATGATTCATCTAATAATTTAACAATAATATTTTCATCTTGCTTTTTGGAAGTTATATCTAATTGTGATATATATTGTAATGGAATTCTATTAAGTAAGATTTTGCTTTTACTAAATCTTAAAATAATCGAATTGGGAAATTTATCTAATCCAAGATTAATTCTTTCAATTGATTCATTAAAATATTCATTAATTTCTTCCTTTTTAAAGTTAGTTAAATCAGCTAATGAAAGTGCATAAATCGAATGAAAAAAATCAGGTAATTCTTGTTTAGAATCGTTTCTTAACAATCTATCACATTCATGAATTATACCATTTAGTACCAATTCATTCTCCTTTTCGGATTTATAATATGTATTCCATAATCCTTGTAATTGAGACAATTCATCATTTGCATCAACTTCTTCATTCAATTCAACCGTAATTTCATTGCTGGCTTCTACTTCTTTTGATACTGCATCAGTACTACTACTAGAACTCTTTTGCTTCTTAGCTTTTGAAGCCTTACCTAAACCTAATGGTCTTTTAATTGCCATGATTAATTGATGATTTTAAAAGATACAATCACACCATGTAATTATTCAAAATTTTTCTTTTTTTTTAATGAGATGTTTATGTTTGCAATCTTTTTTATATACAGTCCATTTAAGTCACATGATATTTTGTAATCTAAAATTTTTCAAACCCCATATCAAAATATTTATCTATAAATATTTCAAAACTTTTTCCATTTAATTTATTTTCTTTCTTTGTTTACCATCATATATAGATATGACTAATCTATTAACGTCATGGAATTGTAATGATGAAAGGCATTTAGTTATAACTACTGGTGATACAAAGTTAACATTATTAAGATCAAAAATCATTAAAGATTTAGGTGCAATACCAATAATTTTAACAACTAATCTAACAATAAAAGATGATAATGAAATAATTATTACTAAAGATTCATTAACTATAGAAAATATCCATGAAACTATTACCACTAGAGGTAGATGTGAAGTTGATAATATAATAGATAAAGTATTTGTAATATTACCATCATCAAATTTAAATTTAAAACAAGATATATTTAATATATGTAAAAAATTAAGAATACCAATTAATACATCTGATTCACCTGAATTTTGTTCATTTACATTACTTTCAACATATACATCAGGAGATTTTCAATTGGGAGTTACTACTTCTGGAAAAGGTTGTAAACTAGCGTCAAGAATTAAACGTGAATTAATAAATTCATTACCAACCAATATTGATGAAATTTGCAATAAGGTTGGAGAATTAAGAAAAAGAATTCAATTAGAAGATCAAATTCAATTAAATATTGGTGAACATGACGATGATGCAACAACAAGTTCGAAATTGAATTCATTGGTTGAAGAATTTAATATGACAGTTGAACAAAAGAAATTACAAAGATCAAGATGGTTAAATCAAATTGTTGAATATTTCCCATTACAATATTTAGCAACTATATCTATTAATGATTTATCAAATGCTTATAAAGAGCAGCAACAACAGCAACAACAACAAATTCAAGATCAGGATGAACCAGCAGGTAAGAAACAGAAAGTTATTAAAGGTTCAATTTCATTAGTTGGTTCTGGCCCAGGATCAATTTCTTTATTAACATTAGGTGCATTACATTCAATATTTACTGCTGATTTAATTCTTGCTGATAAATTAGTACCACAAGAAGTTATTGATTTAATACCACAAAAGAGAACCAGATTATTTATTGCCCGAAAATTTCCTGGAAATGCCGAAAAGGCACAACAAGAATTATTGGAAATGGGATTGGAAAGTTTACAAAGAGGGGAAAGAGTCGTAAGATTGAAACAAGGCGATCCATATATATTTGGTCGTGGTGGTGAAGAGTATAATTTTTTTAAACTGAAAGGTTATATACCAATAGTTTTACCAGGTATAACCTCTGCATTATCGGCACCAGTTTTAAGTCAAATACCTGCAACTCATCGAGAAGTTGCTGATCAAGTATTAATTTGTACAGGAACAGGTCGCCGTGGTACTGTGCCAAATTTACCTGATTTTGTTAAATCAAGAACAACAGTATTTTTAATGGCATTACATAGAATAGTTGAATTAATTCCCAAATTAATTGATGAAAAGAATTGGGATAAGGATTTACCAGTAGCAATAATTGAAAAAGCTTCATGTCCTGATCAAAGAATTATAAGAACAACATTATCAAAAGTTGCAGAAGCAGTAGAAACTTGTGGCTCAAGACCTCCGGGATTGTTGGTTACAGGATATGCTTGTGAAGTTATTATTTCAAAAGATACAAAACAACCATGGATAATTGAAGAAGGTTGTAAAACTATTAATGAACCATATTTATTACCGATTATAGATTTAATAACTAAACATGGAAAATTTGATATTCCATTAGTTGAAATACTGCAAACCCCTCCACCAGAGATTATATAATTAAGTAGAATAATATAGCTGCAAATTACATAACAATTAGCTCACGTGCACTAATTTTCTTTTAATTTTTTTAAAATTTCGCGATAAGAGCCACAATACGAATTTTTGATCGGGACAATTAATTTAAAGGGGAAAAAAATTAGTCAGTAAATAATTTTATAAACTTTCTTTTTCTTTTTCCCTTTTTATTAAATGTTAAAGAGGTTTTCTCGACTTTATTCATCAATATCAATGACTTCATCCAAGAAATTAGATCCTGCTTCTTTACACAATCCTTACTTTTATCAAAAACCTGGTCAAAAGGATATTTGGTCCTTAATTAATGAAACTGCAGCTGCTGCACAACAAGAATTAGGTAAACCAATTGTTAATTTAGGTCAAGGTTTCTTTTCTTATAATCCTCCAGATTTTGCTATCAATGCAGTTGGTGAAGCCTTAACAAAGCCTCAATTTAATCAATATGCTCATGCAAGAGGTAATCCAAATTTAATTACTGAACTTGCCAAACACTATTCGAAAGCATTTAATAGAACAGTGGATCCAAGTGAAATTCAAGTAACAACTGGTGCCAATGAAGGTATATTTTCAATTTTCTTTGGATTTTTAACTCCAGGTGATGAAGTTATTGTTTTTGAACCATTTTTTGATCAATATATTCCAAATATTGAAATGACTGGTGCAAAAGTTAAATATGTTGAAATTAAATATCCTCAAAAATTTGATAATGAAACAGTTACAGGCGATGATTGGGAAATTGATTGGGAAGGTTTAGAAAACTCAATTACAGATAAGACTAAAATTATTGTTCTAAATACTCCACATAATCCAATTGGTAAAGTTTTAACTGAAGATGAATTATATAGAATTGGTAAACTTGCAATTGAGCATAATATTCTTATTGTTAGTGATGAAGTTTATGAAAATCTTTATTTTACCAAAACTTTCCCAAGACCTGCCAATTTAGCTAAATTACCTGAATTAGCCGAAAGAACATTTACAGTTGGTTCAGCTGGAAAATCATTTGCTGCCACTGGTTGGAGAGTTGGATTTATTCATGGACCACCTGAATTAATTAAATTTGTTACTGCTGCTCATACAAGAATTTGTTTTTCAACTCCTGCTCCCTTACAACAAGCAGTTTCTCAAGGATTTATTCAGGCTGATAAAAATGATTATTTTGAACAAACAAGGCAAGAATACATTAAAAAATATAAAATTTTTACCGAAGTATTTGACGAATTAGGTCTTCCATATACAATTGCACAAGGTGGTTACTTTTTATTGGTTAATTTACTGAAAGTTAAAGTTCCAGAAGATTATGAATTCCCTGCTTCAATTTCTGATAGAGGTACATTAGATTTTAAATTAGCTTATTGGTTAATTAAAGAAATTGGAGTTGTTGGTATTCCACCAACTGAATTTTTAATTCCTTCTAATAGATTAGGTAATGGTTTAGAAAAATGTCTTAGATTTGCTGTTTGTAAAGATGATTCAATTTTAGAAGATGCAGTAAATAGATTAAGAAAATTAAAAGACCATATATAGATTTTTTTTTATTTATTTATTTATTTATTTATTTATTAATTAATTACTTAATTAATTAATTTATTATTATTAAATATTATTAAATATTATTTTTACTTTCTAATATACAATTTAAATAGAAATTTCATTTCACCAAAATCATCAAATCCATCTTCAATTTCTGATTCAATTTCTTTAAAATTATTTAATAATGACCATAATAATTGTCTTTCATCTTCAAATTTTGGTCGTAATGGAACTTGAATTAATACTTTGGCATTTTCATTTCTACTTAAGAATTTTTCAATCATATTTACAACCCAATATGGATGATTTGAAGAATAAACTGGATCACTTACCACAATGGTATTAAATTTAAATTCTTCACCATAATGATTAATAAATGATAAAGGATCACACCAATCTAACTCATGAACTTGAACATTAACTTTATTAATTTCGATATTTTCTTTTAAATTCGGTATTATTTCTGGTAAATCAGTTAACCAAGTTTTATAACCTAATATTGAACTTATTATTCCAACTAATCCAGTACCTGAACCTAATTCTAATACATTATCATTTAAATAATTTTTATTTTTATTAATTAGTCTATTAGCTAAAATTAATGATGAACCCCAAGTTTTTAAACCTAAATTATCACTTGTTAATGAAGGTTCTTTAAGTAATATAAATTTTCGATCTAAATTTAAAATTGAAATTTTTCGAATTATTTCAGGTTGTGCAGTTCTACCACAATTTTCGCTTATTCTTAATGATGTTAATTTATGAATTTTTTGTTTTAAATCTTCATCAATTATCCAATTTAAATCACTTGATATAATTCTCGTTAAATATGAATTATATTCATTATTTTTCTTTAATGATAGACTTAATTGAGGAAATTTGGCTAATTTTATTTCACTATTTAATCTTGGACAATAAAGTTTAAACCAATTTAAACCAATTTGAATTGTATTTGTATCAAGTGATTTACTTTTGAATATTTCGTTTGGATCTAAAATTTTTGATTGGGGTTGAGGATTAAAATTCAACACTTCATCAGGTTCAAGTAAACTTAACAATGTCATAAGTACTTCTGCAGGTGGTTGAGCTTTTAATATTGGCAAATCTAAAATATGTAAAGGTTGTTCATCATCATCATCACCATCATCATTGCAAGTTTCATTATTACATGGTATCACATCCTTTAATGGCACTACTGGGGAAAAATATTCTAACGAGTCATCTATTTTTGAAGCAGAGGGAGTAAACAAGGATAATGGATCAAAGGCCATCCTCCAAGACCTATAAGAAATCGATTGCAATTTAAAAACAACTTTTTAACTTTTGTAAATTTTTTTTAGCGACCTAAAAAGAATTTTTTTTTTTTAATTACTTTTACAGATCCCGTATCGGATCAAGAAATGTTATTTAAATATTAAATAAAATTAAATTAATATAAATTAATTAATACAACCTCAAGGATTACTTACAGAATCGGAAGTGAACACGTATTACAACTCATATTATTAATTTAATTAAACAGTACTGTTATTAACTATCTACAAAATTATCTCTAATTAGCCAGTATCTATAAAAGTTATACTTTTTTTTTGGTTCTGTTCAGTTTAGAAATCAGTAACTCTACCATTAAATGCCCATTCATTAGCATGTCTTAATGGATCTTGCTTTGGACCACCTCTTTCACCTGTTTTTGGATTCACATCACCTTCAAATTCTGGTATTGTTTTAAGACTTTGAAAACTACCAATATCTGAATTTACTACGGGTGGTTTACTAAGTAATGGTTTAACGGGAGAATCTGTTCCTGCTTTAATTTGATCATTATATTCTTCAATGGCAATTTGAGAATTAGCTATACTTTGTAATTTTTCAAATTCTTCTTGATCTTCTTTGGGTAAACGAGGAGGGGATGGTGTATTTTCAGTTGTAAATTTAGATGCATAACGTTTAGTTATATTAATGGATGAGAATATAGGAGTTCTAATGATTGGTATATATGATTGAATAAATTTCGACATGTTATATTAAGAACTGATAACTTAAAGAAGAAGAAGAAGAAGAAGAAGAAGAAGAAGAAGAAGAAAAGGAATAGTAAAGAATTAAATTTATAATTTATAACGTATAATTTTATTTATACAGGAAAAAATAAAAAAATAAAAATTTATAATTATTATTATTCTATAAAAAGAGTCTATTAAAATAACAGTAAAAGTAAATACATATATATCTATATATATGAAAGTAATGTCATTATGCCCATTTACCTAATAAAGCCATTAAACCAGTTCCCCAGCACATGACAAAATAAGCTAAAAGCATTTTTTTAAATCCACCTGGACCTTTAAATTCATTAGAATATAAAAATTCATGAGCCATTAATTCAACAATACCAGTATAAAGTAAAATACCTGAAGAAATCGAATCAAATACTCCATTAGTAATCAAGGCGGTAGCAGAGTTTGGTGGATAAGTATTTCTAACCCCTAATCCAATAGCAATAGCAATTGGAGTACATAATGCATAACCACCAGCTAATAACCAAGGAGTAAATCTTTTTTCTTTTGGCCAATAAGTTGTAGCAATCCTTGTACCTAAACCTAAACCTTCAAACATTTGATGAAAAACAATTACAATATATAATGATTTAAATTCATCACCTGAAACTGCTAATGTAAGACCGACAAAAATAGAATGAAAAATAATACCAAATTCTAAAACAAATACATTTAATAATTGACCATAATATTGTTCTTTATCAAGACTTTGAATAGGAGTACCTAAAGCTTCAGGATCTTGATGATCATGAGCATGAGAAAAATGATCAGGATAAAGATTTTGTAATTCTTGAGTATTAGTCTTTTTATCTTGATTTTTATTATCAATTTCTTCATCATCTGATTCAGTTTCCTTTTTAACATAAAGATCAACATCACCAAAATGAGAATGACTATGAGATTGATCATTATTTTCAATTTGATTTAAATTTTCAACTTTTTTATCAATTATACGATAAGCAATTAATTCAAAAAAGAAAAGAATAAATAAAGTAACAAGACAAATAGCAAATGCATAAGGATAAACTTGGAATGCATCACCTAAACATTCATCGGATAATGCTTCATTAGCAGGTTGTAATAAATGAATAAATGCCGTGGCCACAATAACTCCGGAACCAAAATATTTTGCAGTAAAGAAAGTCCAATGAGGTAATCTTATAAAGGAATATTTTGATGATAAAATTGGAAAGAATGCTCCAAAAGCGGATGTGAAAAGAATAACAAAGACGGCGGAGATACGAGCTCCCATCATACCATTAAAGTCATTACCATTATCACAAGTGTCTCTTTTTATAATTTGATCTAACATGGTGGTAGTATTAATTAATTATTATTTATATATTATTATTAAATGAAAGAATGAAAAAAAGAAAAAAATATTAATTGATTGATGAAGATAATACAAATGAAATGAATGAAACGAATGAAGTAAAGAAGATATTAAACTTCTTATATATAATTATAAAATTTAATTTAATAAAATAAAATTTTTTTTTTGAAGTTAATGGTTAAAATTTTTTTGTTTGTTTGTAATGGTTAAATTAAATTAAATTAAAATATATTTTTTTATGGACTATAGTAGTTATTAATTAATAATGTAATAATGTAATAATAATGTATAAAATGGGCTTTTAATTATTTTAATTTATTTCTTATAATAAAATAAATCAAGATATTTATTAAATATTTACAATGTTGTAAAATATATTATAGTATATATTATAGTATATTCTATGATATGATATATAATATATCATATAATCAGAAGATGGTATGTTTAAAATTTAAAATAATTAAATTATTTTAAATTACTTTAAAGTTAAGAAAAGCATCAAATTTTCTTAACTTTAAACTTTTCTATCAATAATTTATTTATAATAATATAAAGTATACATATCCAGTAGACGATTTAATAATAATAATAATAATAATAATAATTATTAATTAATTAATTAATAGTGGTTATCATTGTATATTATATAATTCATATGATGATGATGTAAAATAAAACAATAAAAAAAATATTCGCATAAAATAAAAACCACCAAGGTTATAAAAATATGTTATAATATATCATAAACCATTGTCTTTTATTACTATTTACATTTATGCAATAACTACTATATACAATAATATATACTCTTATTATAATGGTTAGTTAATTAAATTAAATTAAATTAAATTAAATTAATCTAAAATTAAATTAATCTAAAATTAAAATTTAACTAATTTCCAACCAATTGCACTATATCTTGCCCAAATCCAAATTATTATACTTAAAATTGCTAATGAACCTTCATATAATATAAAATTTCTATAATTAATTAATTTACCTTCATTTATAACTAATGATGCAAAATACATTCCTAAAATTGTTAAAAATGCTAAAAAGAAATATAATGTTCCATAAATTTTACCAAATTTTTCTGATGAACATATTTGTCCCGTACAAGCAGGAATTAATGATATAACAGCTGATGTTGATATACCAAATAATGATCCAAATATAAATAATATAATTATATTACCCTTGGCAGGCAACCATATACAAAATATTACTATAGTAGTTAATATTGATGTTCCAATCATAACATTAAATCTACCATATTTATCAGCTAATATACCCGATATTAATCGTGATGGTATACCACAAACATTTACTATAGTAATTAATAAATATGATTTAGAATTTGATATACCAAAACTTAATGCATATGATGATAAATAAGTTAATGTTGTCATAGATATAATTTCAGCCAAAAATACTGCAATTGTTAATAAAATAAATCTTGAATCCTTTAAAATTGAAAAATCAAGAGCTCCTTTTAAAAATTTTAATCCAATTTTTATAATATTACTTTGATTAAATGATTCATTATTATTACTATTATTATTATCTTTTTCTTCATCATCAGTTTTCCTCTCTTTAACTAATAATATTGAAATTATCATACAAATTAAACAAATAAATCCTAAGATTCTTACGGCCCATTTATATCCTACAGCTCCATATAATTGTTGTAATAAAATTGGAAAACATGATCCTCCTACTAATCCTCCAATAGTAGCAATTGAACTAGCTCTTGCTCGTTTCTTTAAAAACCAATGACTTAATACTCCAATTAATGGTGACATACAAATCGAAGTACCTAATGCAGTTAATAAACTAAATGATAATATAAATTGATATAATGTATGACTTTCAGCCGTTAAAAATAATCCTGTAATCATAAATATGGTTCCAATTATTAATGGTCTTTTAGCTCCAAATTTATCAAATAATTCTCCAAAGAAAACTCCTCCAAAATACATTACACCTAAATGTAATGAAAATACCCATGAAACACTGGTTTGTTTTATACCACTTAATTGATGGGTTGAAACATAAGATTCAATGGCCCCCATTGAATTGGCAATTCCAAAATCAGCAATTAATCCCATAAATGATCCAAATAATATTAAATTGGCTTTAATACCTCCATCCGGAAATTTATTGGGATTATTTTCACTAGCATACATTAATGCAGTTGATTCATTATCTTCTATAATGGTTTTCTTGACTTCTAAATCTTGATTGATTATTACTTCTTCAACTTGAAGCATATTACTTAATGAAAAATCATTATCATTATCATTATCATTAATATTAGTTTGATATTTTACTTTATTATTTAAATCACTCAATTGTAAGATTTCAGTGGGTCTAGTAGATGCATCAAGTGATACTATAGGATTAGCATCCATTTTACTTAAAGTATACTTATCTTACTATAAAGGAAATCAACTAAAATATAAAAAGAAATATCAAATAAATCATCAAAATATCAGATATGACTAATTAAAATTTATTTATAGCAAAATTAAAAAAAAAAAAATAAAAAAAAATTTAAACACCGAAAAAGTTTTTTTGCGAAACGGTTTTTTTTTATTTTATTTTCATATTAAAGTGTGGAGTACTAATTAAAACAATAGTTAAATAAATATAATAAATATAATTAATAATCAAAAATTATATACAATAATTATAACACATCTCATGATATAAATTATATTATATTCTATTATATTCATTTATACGCTTATCTAATTAATTTATTTTTAATTTATTATTTTTTAAATTTAATTCAATATTCTTTATAACTAAATCACCTTACGATTTTCTTTTCACATAGTTAAGATTAAAACTGTAAAACTTAAAATGTAAAATTGGGAGTTTACAGGTTACACTTTTATATGATTTTATCTTATTTTTTTTTTTTTTTTACATGTTTTATATATATTTTGAACACACCATATGTTACATTACTTTAATTTTGATAACAATCAATAAACTATTACAACAATGTCGGAAGAAAATAAATCAATCATTGAACCAGAATCTATAACTTCAGATGATAATGAATTATCTAAAGAAGAAAGACTTGAATTAGCTCGTAAAAAATTTGAAGAATTGAAAAAGAAAAAGAAATCAAAAAAGTCAAAAAAAGTTAAACAAACCGATAATGACGAAGATGAAAATAATAATAATACAAAGGAATCGGATACTGAAGGTGTATTAAGTCGAGAGGAAACTCCGGTGGTTGATGAGGCTGACACAGCCAAAATTGATGATGTTCAAAGTGAACCAGTAGATGAAAATAAGAATGACACAGCTCCAGAACCAGAACCAGAACCAATTGAAGAATCGAAAGTAATAATTCCAGACAAATCGATTGATCCTATAATAAAGAATGAACCAGTAGTACAAGGAGCCCAACCAATTGAAGATATTAAAACTCTTAAAGATACAATTGAACAACAAAAGAATACAATTAAAAAATTAAGAGATGAAAATACCGATTTAAAATTACTTAAAATGGATCTTAATGATAAAATTTCAGAATTACAAAAAGAAATTAAAACTTTGAAAGTTGTAGGAGGAGGAGTAGGTATATCATCAACTTTACCAACACATTCACCAATTAAACCTGCTAAACCAATCTATACTCAAAATGATTATGCAACCTTATCACAACAAAATTTTGCAAAATTTAATCAAACAGAAGATTTTAGAGAAAAGTTAATGGTTTGGAAAGGTTGGCAAGTTGATATGACAAGTTGGAATCAATCTCAAAAGGTTGCTCTTTAAATATATATATATATTTATATATTATTAATGACACTATTTACAAATAAAATTATATATATAAAATTTTATCTATTTAACACGATATAATGCAACACCATCTAAATTTCTTTTAGCAGCCTCTTGTATTTCTATCACTTCATTTCTTTCCTTCTCTTGAGATCTTATAAATATACATTCTGCTGGTTGTAATGGTTTAATAAATCTGACTTGTAATCCTGATGCTAATGCTTTAACTTCCTCTTTAGTTAAATTTACTTTTCTACCTGGTTTGGAAACTAATGATATATCTCTTATAACAGGTTGATTATTACGATACTTTAATCCCAACCACAATCTTCGTGATGATATATTGTCTGGCGTTACATCAACTGGTTCTATATCAGGTCCAGCAGTTGAACCTCGTTGTATTGATGAAAGAAATCCTTCTTTATATAACCCAAGTGCAACTTGTAAATGCAATCTACTGAATGGAACCGAAGTGGTGGATATATTGACATTAGTACAGTTCTTTATATGGGCACAAAAGTTGGCCAAATGAACAAATGACATTATAGTTTAATGATTTATTGATTAAACCTTTAATTATCTAAAAATGAAAAATTTCAATCACCAATAAAATAAAATAAAATAAAAAAATTTTTTGATTTTCTGCTCACGTGAAAAAATTTAAATAACGACAGTTTTTTCAAAGGCCATATTTTCAATTCAATTAATTAACTTCCATATTTCTTTTTTATATAAATATATATGTATAAAATGATTGGATTAAGAAATTTATCAGGTGGGATGTTAAGAAGAAACATCAAAGGATTAAGCACTATTAATTCCACTAGAGCTTATGCGACCATAAGAAATACCCAAGCAACCCCAAGAATTAGATATCTATTTTATGTATTTGGTATATCAAGTTTAATATTATATTTTGCTGGTAAACAAGTTAGTAATAAAAAAATTAAGACCACATTCACAGAAAATGAATTTGAAGAATATGAACGAGAAACTGGATTAAAAAGACGTCATAAATTAATTAATGATTCAAAATATAAATTTTATGTTATACCCTTTATTGAAGAAAATAATAATAATAATAAATTAATTAAACAATTACAAGATAGAAATGATTCATCGAAACAAATTAAAATAATCGATCCTCAAGAATTGATTAATCAAGAAAAAGCCGATGAATCAAGAAGGTATAGTTATCTTCTTCAAGATTTAGATGCTGCTGGTAGATCATATCCAACAGGTTTAATTACTTCAATAATTAAACAAGAAATTCAATTGTATTTAAATACAAGAAACGGAATATTTGATACTGACTTTATTATCAAGAATTATCCTCAATCAACTGACGAAGCAATTAAATTTGAAAATGAAGTTTGTGATATTCAAAAATGTATTATCTTTGATTCAAATAAAATACCAGAAGATAAAATTAGAGTAGTTGATAATGTGGTTGGATATTTTGAAACAGTTGGTAAAAGTAAAAAGGTTAACAAAAATACTTTAGGTGATATTTTTGACAATGAATAATTCACTTAATCCTTTTTCTTTTATGTAAATAGCCTCTTCTCTTTATAAAATGTACATATATTAATCTATAAAAAGAATTCTTCAGGAGTTTTAAAATTTGTAATTCCAATATTCTTTGCAAACATTAAATCACTATCCAGAAAATCTTTCGGTCTTCCAGCTGCATCGCCAACATAAAAGCTATTGTCAATATCAATTTTTAGTTCTTCTTCTTTTACTTTTTCATTCTCTCCACTTAAATAATTAATTAATTGATTCCACATACCAATATTCGGTTTTCTCATTAATTCAAACATCTCTCTATTTAATTCTTTAGCCGGTTTCTTGGGTGATGCAAAAACTATAATTTCAACATTTTTATTTTTAATCGTTGATTTAAAATTTAGTATTATTGAATTAACTCGTTCAATAAAATTATTATAGGATTTATTGGAATTGTTGGCAATAACTCCACCTTGATTTGTAAATATAACAATTAAATATTCATTCTCAATTAATTCATTTAATTTATTTATAATTAATAATTCTTTGGAACGCGTTGTTGACCACCATTTCCAATCATTGGAAGATCTGGCAAATTTCATACCAGATTTAGTATCAACCAATGTGCCATCCAAATCAAATGCAGCAATCTTGAACTTTGAAGCATTAGAATAGTTAGATAAATATGACTTGGGTGGTAAATTTTGAATTAAATGATTACCAATTATTTTCCATCTTGATGCAAAAGTTAATGATGATGAAAGTTGATTAACAAGTTTGGTTTCCGTTTTAGTCAGCAATGAAACTTTGGAAGAAGAAGCTGATTGAGGCTTAGCCACCTTACTTATTTGACCTGATGATAATATCGATCGAATATCTTTACCTGTCATTATTATCAGTATCGGTTCTGAATTATTATGTTTGGAGAAGTACAAAAAAAAAGATACAAGTAAAAAAAAAGATCATTTTTAACTTTTTCTTTTATCTTTTAATATCATCAATTAATACTCACCAATCGAGAACTTCATTATCGAGTATATAACTATATAATCACATGACAGAGAAGGAGAAGAAATCAATTGATCAATATGGGAGAAGAACTTGGAATGTTGAACTATATGAGAAAGATGCCAAAGATGCCAAAAAACCAAAATATAATAAAGATGAATCAAATATATCAATAACTTCAACTATAAAGGATGATAAATCATCATCTGATTTTCTTAAACATAGAAATGATTTATTGAAAGAGCTGCTAGATGCTGTTAAAGTTCATAGTTTAATCAATCCGGTATCGTCATCATCCACCCCACCAGGTAAAAATAAACGATTTGGTTTCTTTTGTCCTATATGTAATTTGTCTTATCGAGATAATTTAGCATTAATAGATCATTTCAATTCTATGCAGCATGTCAGAAAGGCTAGTGAACTAAGTAAGCAATTGAGGAAAAAGAAAGGAGAAGACAATAATGATGTAGATGAAGAAGAAGAAGAAACTGAAGAAATAGAAGGAGGTATACGACATGCCACAATTCAAGAAGTAATATCGACTATAGAAGCATTAGTTCAAAGACTGAAACGATTAAAGAATAACAATAGTGGTAATAATAATTTAACATTTTCACAAAGAGTTGAACAAAGAAGACAATTTGAAATTAAAAAGAAAGCTAAGAGGCGAGAACAAAGAAAAGTTAAGTCAGATTTATTGAAGCAAGCTGCAGATGAAAATGACAATAATAATGAAATAGGAGCAATAATGGGCATTGGATCATTTGGTAGTAGTAAGAAATAAATAGTAATAGTAAAATAGTAAAATAGTAAAAAATAATATAATATATAATATAACATGTAAACTTTAAACTGTAAGAATATATTGTTTACAGGTTAAATACACTTTTACAGTTTAGCATATTTTTGTCCAATAAAATTTATCTTGAAAAATGTTACTTCAATATATGCGTAAAGATATATATATAAACATTGAATTGATATATATTTAATAAATATCGTGGGTATAAAATTAATAATGAAGATTACATTTAAATCCCCATTAACTAGTTTATTGAAGCTAAATTTTGGTAAATTCAATTATCAATTAGAACAAGATATTCGTACTAAATTAGATTCATTACCATCAGTTACAAAAATTTACACAAATCCTGATGGAACTCCAAAAGTACCAAGTGATCAAGAATTTAAAACCATAGCAGAATTACAAAACTTATATTATAAAAGAAATCATTCAGAATGGAATTTCATATTGCCAGGAATCCCAAAGGAACAATTAGATTTATTTAAAGATAATACTCAAGATTTAAGTAATTTTCAATTTGTAACTAAAGATTCTGGTAAAATTATTGATAAAATCCCTTACAAAGATGAAACAACCGGTGCATTAAAATGGAAAGTTGTTCGTGAAACTGAAAAAGCTGAAGGTTGGGAATTTCCTTATTTTTATTTGGTTTTACCAATATTTGCATATGTTGCTTATTCAAAATATACTGCTCAAATGAAGAGAAGAGAAAATGAAGGTCCAGAATGGGCTGAAAAAGAATTGAGATTAAGAGCTATGGAAGAATATTTCCATGGTGATACTGAAAAGGCCAAAGAATTCTTAAGTAATGAAGGTAAATCAAAGAGAGAGCTTAGAGATAGAGATGATTTGGTAATTTCAAGAATTTTAGCAGGTGATTATGATAAATTATCTCAATTAAAGAAGAAATTACCAGCTGATTTAATTCCAAAAGATGAACCACATCCAATTCTTAAAATTTAATGGAAGTTTATTACCCACCATCATCGTCATTTATTCTTTATATAATACACTTTTTGTAAATCTATTTTCGTCATTTTTAACATATACACATTTCATATTTATTGAAATCTTCTTTGTAATCTATTTACATTCTCCACATTCTTCTATAATAATTTTAGTTCTTGGTTTACCACCAGTTGTACCATAACTTTCAATTTTCTTAACCACATCATAACCTTCTATAACCTCTCCAAACACGACATGTTTACCATCTAGCCAGGGACAGGCAACTAAAAATGTTAGTATAGCGGAAATTTCAATTTTTTTAAGCTAAATCAAACAATGTACATACCTGTAGTAATAAAAAATTGAGATCCATTAGTGTTTCTACCAGCATTTGCCATTGATAAAAGACCTGGTTTTTTATGGGCAACTTTGAAATTTTCATCAGGAAATTTCTTACCATAAATTGATTTCCCTCCAAATCCTAACCCATATTCAAAATCTCCACCTTGTATCATAAAATTGGGTATAACACGATGGAATACTGATTTTGCATAACCAAAGCCTTTTTCTCCAGTGCATAATGCTCTAAAATTTTCTGCTGTTTTGGGAACCACATAATCATACAATTCAAATTTTATTGGACTTTGTTTAACTCCTCCAATTGAAGTTATAAAATAAACTTGACTAAAACTAGCTGAACTAGATGAAAATGACCTGATCTGAATCGGTCTTAATATAACAGATCTCAACATTTTCCTGTTACAGAATTCAACCTTTGATAGACTTTGATTGTTGAAAATCATTTTACAACTTTATTCCTAGCATCAAAAAAAATTAATGCGTCTACACAATTTCAAGAGTAATATAAAACTGATATGAATAATTATGGCAACTTAAACATAAAAAAAATACCTATAAAGAACTAAAAACTTAATAAATCAACCTCTCCATTACTTGAAGAATTATTTTGTTGAGTACTGGTAGTACCACGATTGTTATTATTATTATTATTATGGTTGTTGTTGTTGTTATTGGAATTAAAACCTCCAAAAAAGTCATCATCTATAACACCGGAATTAACAGGCGTTGACTTTGTTGCAGTTGGAGTTGGAGTTGGAGTGGTTTTTGACTTCGTTTTAGCAGAAGAGAATAAAGATGAAAATGCATCATTCTTCGCAGCTGGTGCAGCTGGACCGGTAGTTACGGAAGAATTTACATTATAATTTGGAGCTGCATTGAACGAAGATACTCTTTGCTGAGGAATGGAATTTTGCTGAGTAAACAAGTTTTGATTGAAAGAATTTTGTTGTTGTTGTTGTTGTTGTTGTGGAATACTTGCATTCTGATATAAATTACCCAAATTATGACTTAAATTTACTTTTTGTTGTTGAGGTTGTTGAGATGGAGCTGCTTGGAAATCATCAAAATCATCATCATCGTCATCAAAAGCTAAAGCATTTTCCTTATTACTTGCAGGTTGGGAGGATCCACCAAAATCTAAGTCACCCAATAAATCAGGCTCTGGAGCTGCAGATTTAGTAGCTTTTACGGTGACTTTACTCAGGGCAGTGGTTGGCTTAGAAGAACTTGCTGGCGCAACATCATATTCTTCAAAATTATCATTCCCATTTTGTCCATTACTATATTCAGAAGCTGGATCATCATATCTTTCACCATACACCCCACCGTCGCCGTAAACTCTTGTAGAAAACTCATCATCATCATATCCTGGGCCAGTAGTAATTGAAGAAGCCCCTCCAAAAGCAGCCGAAGAAACTCCGCCAAACTTTTTAGAATTAGCTCTTGCTTTTTTTCTTTCTGATCTAATTAATGCATCATCATTTAAAAATGCAATTAAATTTTTAGCTCTATTTCTAACATTAATACCTTGATCTCTACCTTTTGAATCAATATAATGGAATGATTTTAACATTTGAATTAATGATATATTGGCTCTAATATCATCAATTAATCTTTCGGCTCCATTCTTGATTAAATAATCTAATAATTGTAATGCTTTGTAAATTTGTCTCCATTCGTTGGCAGCTTTTTCAGTAAAACGACGAAATACAAATCCAATGATTTCTTCTCTTTCTCTATAATTGTATGTTCCAGCTGCAATTTGAGACATTAAAGTTGTTGGAGAACCCCATGGTTCATTGTTGGTAGCTTCACGAACTTTGGCTTCCATTTCTGTTAAGTTCATGGCAACTAGATAAAGGAATGTTAGTCGGGGGAATAAATTATGAGTAATCAAAAATATTTAATACATACCATTTTGAGCCTTACGAACATAAGCCTTGACCTCATAAAGATTCAAGTTCTTGGCTGCGTCTTTCAAAAGATCCATTTTGCTTTGATTCTGTTAATGATTGCAATACAATTTCAGATTTTGAAACCAATGGAATTGAAATTTTTTGAATTACGTTTGAATTACGCTTAAAAAAAAGAAAAAAATGAGGGAATCAAAAATAAAAGGAGGCAGATTTTGATTATTTTTAAATACAGGAATTTTTTTATTATTATTATGCTTAAAATATTATAAGTGCTTTATTTATATTAATAAAATAAAATGCTATGCTAGGTATAATACATGATCTGAATAAAAAAAATGCAAATAATTGTTTTACTTATCCCTTTCTATATTTGGCCTTAATTCCAGCAGTTAAATCTCGGAGTTGTTGTACACTTCTTGGTAAAGGCTTTGGATCTTGGTTATCTAAAATCTTTCTCGTACTTGGAGAATTTGTTGGCGTACTTTCTTCTAAGAATCCTTTACCAAATCCCAAAATGGTGGAAATATTATTAGTTGTCATATTTGATGCCATTGTAGTGTTATTATTAATAAATGTGGAATTTTCAAACCTGCTACGATAGTTTGATTTTGGATTAATTGATAATATTGATATATCATTCCTATTTAAATGATTGTTTAAATATTCAAATCTTCTAGTTTTTTTCGCCTTTTCTAACAAATTTGTTTCTGATTCTTTAATTTCTTCAATAGCTTTAGGGGTATCAATAATTTCTTCGATAGGTATCTTTGCCTTTTTAGCAACTCGTTCCAATTTTTTAGATCCTCTAGAAGTTAATTCTAACGTGAAATTATTACTGAGGTCTTGGAATGCATTATTAAGTAGATCGTTAATATTTCCATCAGGTGTAGTCATATCACATAAAATAATATTACTAATATTCTTCCTGCTTTCAAAGTCTTGTAACCCTAAGAGTTGAACAACTTCCTGTTTATGTAATGATGAATCCAGTGAATCCCAATATAACACTAAAACTTGGATCTTATAATAGCTGAACTTGTCAACCAATGAAGTTATTTTATTCAAAATTAAACGATCTTTTGCTAATTTTTCTCTAATATTCTTAGAATCGCCTGTTAAACCGCATTCAAATAATATAAATGAAGTAGTTGAAAAGAAATCTTTATTTAAATAATCCAGTCCTGGTAAGCTAAGCATATTTAATGTTATTTTATGATCACTTATAATATTTTGGTATGTTTTTTCTAATTTGTTTGGTTGTAGTGACAATTTTGTATTTAACCATTTAGAATAAGGACTTGACCAATTTTCAACAACTAAAAGAAACTTCAAATTAATATTATCATTCTCAATTGAAATCTTGACATTATTGGCACATCTTGAAACAAACTTTGATAGGTCAATTGGAGACCATAACACATTTACTTTATCTTGTCTTTCTGAAATGGTACCAACAAGTTTAGATTTCTTGATTCTTTTAGTAGATACATCAGCTGAAAGTACCCGCTTAACTTGAGGTATTTTAAATTGAACAGACTTCAACTCTTTTAATTTCTTTTGTTTAACCTCTCTCTTCTTTATTAATTTTTCTCCAACTTCGATAAGTTTACGAACAGCCCTCTTTTCAGTGTTGTTCTTATAAAAAAAATTGGCAGTGGAATTTAAAGTTTCTTGGAAAACTATTTCGGATAAAAACGCAGCATACAATTCATTACTCAAAGTTTGAATAACTCTAGTATGCTCTTTCTTTAAATTATGCAATCTGCTGACCTTAGGAAGTAATGCTTTTAATTCCAATAATATTGTTTCTGTAAAAATATCTTCAGTGATTTGTCTCAAAGCAAGAGCGAACTTGGGTTGCTCAGTTAACTTCAATTTTTTTTCTACTTTTGGAATTATAACAGCGGGTTCAATTATTTGTTTTGCAGTTTTGGCTATTTGAGGTGGAGGAACCTTTACTTCGGGTGTAGTAATAGTATCAAATTTAACCAGCTTTGGCTTTATATCTTGCTGCTTAGAAAATAACGCGGTTGTAGACACAGCAGCCGGTTTCAAAGACTCAAATGTCTTGCTATTTGAGTTAGAATCTTCCGCCAGAAATGAAAATGCAGGTCTCTTGGCTTCAACTATTGGCTTTGGAACAAAAGACGGAATATCAGGAACCTTTGTCTTAGCAGGTATACCGAAGTTGAATTTAGGTTCCAGTGAAGGTATAAACTGATTGATTTTAGGCTGAGGTAAAGTTGGCTTGGCTATAGTTGGTGGTACAATACGTTGGAATGTAGTGACTTGATTTGTTTTTACATCGAATGTTTGTTTTCCAGAATTAATAATGGTCTTGAAACTTCCTTTCTCAATATTTAATTGTGAGGAATACGATGGAGCAAATTTAGGCTTATCTTGAGTGGAATTCAACTTATACTGTACTTCCAATTTTTCTTTATTAAATAAATCTATCAATACTCCCCCATCTTCATATGTAACATCAATATCGTAATGGTTAACAAATTTTATAAGCTTTTCTATTGAATCAAAGCCAAGAATAGTTGACAAAGCTTCTGCAGGGTATGCACTACCTCTTGTATGATAACATCTGGCCATTGCCTTTAGAGCATAGAACCTGATTTCATTGAAATGAGTTTCAAGAAGACATGCCATTAGCACTGGTGTTGAACTATCAAATACTGTATTGAAAAATTCAGCAAATAAATTAAGTCCCCCAACTGTATTAGAAAATCCTCTTTCAATGATATTATTTTGTGAAATTATTTGTCTTAATCTAATAGCCAATTGTAATCTAGAATCTTGAAATATTGATATAGGTAAGCTTTGAACCTCCCTTTCTGCCTCTGGATCTTTAATATGACTTAATAAATGGTATGCACGGAATTCAGCTTCATTTGGACAATTCCCACCGTGTTGTCGCACATCTCTATAAATTTCAATTAAAGTTTGTAAAGCTTTGTTAAACTGTTCTAATTCCTGTTGTTGTGAATATTCAACATCACTACCAGCCATTACATGAAGGCATAGTAAATGAATTCTAACTATTCTTTCATTACACTCTATTGCTTCTGGTCCAAATGAATTTTGATAAGTAAAATCTTGTCTAATGGATCTAGTTCTATCCCATAAGAATGAATGAGCTTCGGGTAATTGAACAATAAAATTATCCACTAAGTAATCCAACGATTGCTTTAATACATGGGGAGGACGTACATCGGAAGGTAATGAAGGTGGTTGACCTGCGGCCGGTCTAGAAAATGCTTTAACTGCTCTTTCCTTAGATATTTTGTTGGTTACAGGATCTTTTTCTAATGCTTTAACGTTGTTTTCTAATGCTCTTCTAACTCTTTCAAATACTGGACACATATCTAAACAGGTACCTTGAAATGATATTGCATCATCCAAATCTTTACTAACATTTTCTGCATCAACTAATCCTAACAGTTCCATTTGTTTTCTTTCAACTTCTCTCATCTTTTGAAATTCTTCATATAACCCTTGATAATCACGTCCACTGTTTTCAATTTCCATTACTCTCATTTTCTCTTGATTCTGTTTATCCCAGGGATTTTGTTGAAATGGGGGGGTATACAAAAGTCTGGCTTGAATTAACAAATATTTTGGTACTGGACGAGGTCGTATTGATTTTTGAGGTATCCTTTGAAATTTAATTAAATCTTGCTTATCAAAAAGGCAACCAGTCAATTGCACATCCTCTTCTGTATACGCTTGGTATTTAAGTTTTGATTGTCTTGGTATAATGGTTGTTGGAATATCTAATGGATCCTCCTCAACCATTGGCAGCTCTGAGCGAGTATTCGTCTTTCTTTCTGGTTTGGCTTTCCTTCTATCAAAAACTTTCTGACTCTTATTAGTCTGATTTGGTCCATTTAATTTATTGGATGTATTCTTTTTACCTGGTCCATTACCACTCCTTCGTGGATCACTATACCCATTAATTTTAGAATTAAACCCATTTTTATCAGGCTTAAATTCAAAATTGTTTGAAAGGTTTGATGTTCCTCCAAATGCTGACATTCTTCAATAGTTCCTTAAAGGAAGTAACAGCAACTGAAGCAATCAAACGCAAACAGTTTTATCAATCGTAATAACTTTTTGATAAGTTCTTTAAATACAAAATTTTCTTTCTCCATTTTTCTTTTTCTTTTAAGCTTTTTTGTTGCACTGAAATACAGAAATACAAAAAGTATCAACTATTAAAAATATTCTATTATTATACTATCTTATTCTATTTAGTTATATAATAAATCAAGAACCCTCTCTTTTGCTTGTCACTTAACATATATTCGGGAATTGAATATATTTTTAAATCTGTTTTGACAACTTGATCAATAAAACTCTCAAGTGTGTCTGGATCTCGCATTTGAATTGATACTAAAGCAAAAGTGGTTGAAGACATTAATGATTTTAAAGAACCAATAAAATAGGGAATTAAATAACTATTATAAATCGTATCACATGCAATTATAATATCAGGCAATTTATCTTCTAGGCAATGATAATTATAAAGTCCTTCGTCAATGTTTTCCCAGTCAAATTCCATAACATTAATTTGAGTAGATGATGAAGTAGAAGATTCCTTCCTTTTCTTTTTAGGCTTACTTTCAATATTTGTATTGTTGTTTATATTTTCATCTAGAAGCTTCAATATATGCCTTTGATCGGTAGCAATATATCTGCCAACCTTAGGTCCTAATACAGATGCAACTATTCCAGCAACTCCAGCACCCAATTCAACAACAATAAAATCCAGTTTCTTATTAAATAATGAATGAAATGGACCATCTTTTTTACCCATTATCCAATCAAGGAAATATATAGTTGACTGCCAACATATGAAACCAGTTGAAGAATTGGTGGATGATAAGCTTGATAAGGATTGTTTAATAGTAAGATCTATATTCGCCGAATCTAGTGTTATATCTATTGTATCCTTTGATCTATCAAAATATCCTAAATGCTGACCATCGGGTGGAGATCTAATAGAAAATATTTCATATATGTGATCTTCGACTGATTCTATTAATTCAAAGTCTTCTATATTTATCATACAGATCTCGGTCCCTGTTTACAAGAAGTAACTTAAAAATTAATCTTATTTGTTTTATATTAACAGTGAGAGTTTTTTTTTTTATTGTGAGAGTTTTTTTATTTATTATATATTTTTGCTTTAAATAAGATTCTTTGCAATAAGTAACTCGGCGATTAATATACCAGATCCAGCGGCACCAATGATAGTATTATGTGATAAGACAACCATTTTAAAATCTAATACAGCATCTTCTCTAACTCTACCAACTGAAACTCCATAACCGTTATCTCTATTTCTGTCTAATCTTGGTTGAGGTCTGTCTTGTTGTTCCAAGACATGGATAGTTTGCTTTGGAGCAGAATGACATCCTGCCTTAAATGCATCACAAACGTATGCTGATAATACCTTTTTAACTTGTTCAACAGATGGTGCAGGTCTATTAGCAAATCTTAAAGAAATACATTCAGTATGACCATCACTTACAGCAACACGATTACATTGTGCACTAACTTTCATTTCTTCATCTGGAATATTAATGAATTCTGTACCTTCTTTATTTATTGAACCTAAGATTTTCTTAGTTTCCCATTCTAATTTATCTTCTTCGCCTCCAATATAAGGAATAATATTATCTAATATATCCATTGATGGGACACCAGGAGAAAATCCTGCACCGGATACAGCTTGTAAAGTAGTAGCGGTTAATGCATCGATTGGACCAAAGGCTTCAATTAATGGTTTTAATGGAGCTACTAAACCCGCAGTTGAACAGTTTGAAATACAAATTTGATAACCTGGTTTGGGCTTATTGGCAGCTTTTGCATCATTAACTTTTTTTTCGATAACTGATAAATGTTCAGGATTAATAATTGGTACAATTAATGGAACTTCTGGAGATCTTCTATAATTTTTTGCATTTGAAATAACTGCTAAACCTGCTTCAACAAATTCCTTTTCGATAGTACCAGCATAATCAGAATCCAAACCTGAAAATACTACATCACATTCAGCGAAGACACCTTCAGGTTTACATTCGACTACTTTAATGTTTTCAGCAGATTCTGGTAATAATTCAGTTTGTTTCCAAGAGACAGCATCAATATATTTCTTTCCCGCAGAACGAGATGATGCACCCAATGCGTGGATTTTAAATTCTGGATGTTGTGACAATAATAATATGAAACGTTGGCCAACAGATCCTGTGGCACCTAAGACACCAGCCTTCTTTAATACCATAATTGATAATAATACTTTATACTTGATGAATGATAGAAAAGAAATCAATTGGCATTATTGATTTACGTCAACCTAAAGGTGACTCAATTTATAATTTTTTTTTCAACGCATGAGCGAAATCAGGTGCGATTAACGGTAAGGATCTATTATTTATTTTTGAACAAGATCTATCATTAGTAAGATATCAATTTAATGATAATTGAGTCGTATCAATATAGCATATATGCATTTATTCAATCAGATCTACCTACAACATAAATATTGAAAGAATAATATATAAATTAATCGTATGTCTCCCTTTACCTATATAAAATCACAAAAAATGTCGCCTAACACACAAGAATGTCACTGTAAGACGCGGTTCTCTTTTTTTAAAAAAAAATAAAAATTTCAAAATTTTCCTGACTTCTAATCCAAGTTTTTCAAAGAAGTTTAACCATTGGAGGTAGTTGTATTAGTTACATTTTTATATAATCAAGAATGGTTAATACAGATTTCGAAAAGATTTATCTCAATCAATCTAAGGCCAGTGGTCGTATGCGTATTGCAGACTCTGGATTAGGTTGGAAATCAGTTGCTACTACTAATAATGAACCATTTTTATTACCATCAGAAGAAATATTGGCCACTCATTGGTCAAGAGGTTCAAGAGGTTATGAATTAAGAGTTCAAACCAAAAACAAAGGGGTTGTCATGTTAGATGGGTTTGATGTTGAAGATTTCAATAAATTAAAACAAGAATTACAAAGAAATTTTCATTTAACTTTAGAACATAGAGAACATTCATTAAGAGGTTGGAATTGGGGTAAAAATGATTTAAGTAGAAATGAATACATTTTCAATGTTAATAATAAACCAGCATTTGAAATTCCATATAATGCAATTAGTAATTCTAATTTAACTGGTAAGCATGAAGTTGCGATTGAATTTGATTTAGATAATGTTACAGCTGGTGATGAATTAGTCGAAATGAGATTCTATGTCCCAGGTACTGTAGAAAGTGAAGACAAAGCAATTAAAGATGATTCTGATGAAAAAGTTAAGATTGAAAATGGTGAAAATAAAGTTAAAAAAGAAGGTGATGAAGATGAAGAAATTGAAAATGAAGATGATGATAAAAAAGAAGAAGAGAAAAGTGCAGCATCAGCTTTTTATGAGCAATTAAGAGATAAAGCCGATATTGGACAAGTATCGGGTGAAGCAATTGTATCATTTAGTGAAGTTCTTTTCTTGACTCCAAGAGGACGTTATGATATTGATATGTATCCAACATCATTAAGATTGCGTGGTAAAACTTATGATTATAAAATTCAATATAAACAAATCGAAAGAATTTTTTCATTACCAAAACCTGATGAATCTCATCATTTAGTTATAATACAAATTGATCCACCATTAAGACAGGGTCAAACCAGATATCCATTTTTAGTATTACAATTTTTAAAAGAAGAAGAAACTGAAGTTGAATTAAATATAACTGAATCAGATTATAATGAAAAATATAAAGATAGATTACATAAAACTTATGATTCATTAACTCATTCGGTTATGTCACATTGTTTAAGAGGTTTAACTGAAAGAAGATTAATAATGCCGGGATCATTTAAAAGTAGTATTGGTCAACCAGGAATTTCATGTTCATTAAAAGCATCTGAAGGTTATTTATATCCATTAGATAGATGTTTTATTTTTGTCACCAAGCCAACTATTTATATTCCATTTTCAGAAATAAGTAATATAACAATGTCAAGAACTGGCGGAGGATTATCCGCATCAAAAACATTTGATTTAGAAATCAATGTAAGAGGATCTAATTTAGCCCATGTATTTGGTAGTATAGATCGTGCTGAACAAGAAACAATTGAAAGATATTGTGCAGAAAAGGGTATTAGAATTAAGAATGAAGAAAAAATCGCTCAAGCAAGATTAGCTAAAGCAATAAATGAAGCGGCAGTTGACGATGATGATGACGAAGATGCTGATTTAGGTAGTGCAGGTGAAGATGAGAGTGCTGATGATGATTTCCAATCTGGATCAGATTCTGATGTAGCAGAAGAATTTGATTCCGATGCATCAGTAAGTGATAGCGAAGGTGGTGAAGATGGAGGTCCACCAGTTGATGATAGACCTCCAAAGAAGAAATCAAAGGCATAAATATGCTATATGAAGATATATAATATATACATAATATATATTAACTGTACTTTACTTAACTACTAATCATACTTTAAGCTGCAGTGAATTCATTACTATACCGTATTAGGCATAAATCCCAGCCTTTTTTTTAAACTTTTTTTTTTGCGCTGGTTTTGACTGTTGCAAAGTTGCAAGAAAAAAAAAAAAGAAACCATTTTTTGTAACAAATTTGAAACAGGTACAATACATTATTGTACATCGATATACATTTAATTATAGATTTAAATTAAAATGTTTTAGCCAGCATTATTTATATAAATAGAATTCTTTTACTTTTATTTTTTTTTATTTTTTTTGTATAATAAGTAATAAATTTGTTCTTTTTCGTTAAAATATTTTGTGTATACATTAGAACAATTATTCATTGAAAGACTACTTATAAAATACAATTACCATCAACAATGAACCCTGAATCTGTGTATGAAGATACTACTAATAGTGTGGTGATACCTCCTAGATCACCAGCTAGAATATTTGGTTTACAGTTTAGAAAGAATAATGCTTCAGTTGATGATGAACTTTCCGAAATAAGTTCGGTAGATGATAGACACCAAGATAGTTCATCAATATCAGATGGCTCGTCAATATTTTCATATAGTGAAGAATATGTAAAGGCTAAATATTCAAATGATAGATTACAATTACAAGGAGGAGGAGGAGAAGAAGAAGAAGAAGATAATGATGTTGAATTTGATGAAATTTTTGAAGAAGAAATGAAAATATTTACTATAGATTGTGTTGTTGAAATTAGTGGAATATATTATGGAGATGGTATTAATAATAATACTGATATTAAAAGTTTGAAGCTTTTAAATATTTAAATATTTAAATTACTTTAAAAGTTTTAGGTAGGAAATTTACCAAAATTTTATGAATTTACGATTATACCCTCTAGTATTATTATTTCCCTAATACATGACAACTACAAGTACTATAAAATTACAAATATATACATATATATATAAAATTAGTATATTTGATACCCAACCCAATTAAATAAATCTCTCCTATTTAGAAATAAATTAGACATATTATTATTATTATTATTATTATTAGTAGTATTATTATGAAGTGGGGGGATGTATGTGGGGGGTGGAGGGAGTGGTGGTGGGAGGACCCTCCCCCAAAAAAAGATGGAAATTTTAAAAGGCCCGAAAATCAAAAAAGAGAAAAAAGTAACTTTAAATAACGAGATGTCAATTATTTTATACATTTAATTCTATTCATTTATAATAGATCATTAACTAATAACATTATAGAATCATTATACATTAATAAATGGATTAAGCAAACTTTTGTTTGACACAACCCGCCCAGTCCTTTCACTTATATATATACTTATATCGTTTAAATCATTATAATAATATAGTAAATATATATTTATATTTACAAAAAGATTATAAAAGATTATAATATAATATAAAATAATATAAAATTAGTAATCATGTCATTAGGATTAATCATATATGCATCAGCTAAACCAATATTTAAAATATATTTCATAATAGCCCTAGGTTTTTTTTTAGCAAAAAAAAATATTTTAACAGTTACAACCAGTCGTGATATTGCCGATGCAATTGTTAATGCTATAATGCCATGTTTAATATTTGATAATATCGTATCAAATTTAAAAAGTTCAGATATAAAAAATTTAGGTATAATATTCTTTACTGGTACATTATTATTTCTTGTTGGTTTAGTGGTAGCATATATAACTTATATAACTACAAAATCTCCAAAACGATGGTTAGGTGGTTTATTATCAGTAGGTTTATTTCCAAATATTTCAGATTTACCAATTGCTTATTTACAAACTTTATCAAAAGGTGATGTTATATTTACTGCTGATGAAGGTAATCTTGGAGTTGCATATGTTTGTATATTCTTAGCATCTCAAGTATTTTATCAATTTAGTTTAGGATTATATCGTCTTATTGAATGGGATTTTAGAGATGAATTATTAGCTTCATCAATTGACGAAGAAAAAAAAGAATTTGAAGATTCCAGTGAAGATGATATACCACCTGTACCAGCTCCTATACCTTTAACAATTCCTGGTTTGAGTATTAATTCAGAAGTATCGATATCATCCTCATCTGAATCATCACCAATTCAAACTGAATTCCCAACAGCTCAAGATCAGCTACAACAACAAGAAAAGCAACAAAAACAACGAGAAGAAGAACGAGATCCAAATCATGAAGAAAATCTACAACATGATGAATTTTTAAGAGTTCGAGCATTAACAAAAATAACATCAAACCCAAGATCAGTCATATCAAATGGTTCATCAAGAAGATCATCATTATCAATGAGTAATATAAATTCATTACAAATGATTCCTTCAAGAACAACAGAATTAAGAAAATTAAAATCTCAAGATATTCAAGATGTTATTAATGAATATTCTGAATTTGAAAATTTAAAACATAATGAAATTAAGAAAACAATAACTGCCATGAGTGATGTTGGAGCCATTGCTATAAAAAGTAATATTGATGAACCAATTCCTCTTACAAAGACTCAAAAATTTAAGAAAACTTTAATTCAAACTGGTAAAAATTTCCTTGCTCCTAATTCAGTTTCTTTAATAATATCAACTGCAATTGCCATGTCTCCACCATTAAAAGCATTATTTGTTACCACTGATAATTTTTATATTCATCCTGCTCCTGATGGCCAACCTCCATTATCATTTTTAATAGATCTTACCAGTTATATAGGTGCAGCTTCAGTTCCGTTAGGTTTATTATTATTAGGAGCAACAATTTCAAGATTACAAGTTAAGAAAATGCCACCAGGATTTTGGAAAACAGCAGTTATGATAACTGCATCAAGATTAATTTTAATTCCTATAATAGGAGTTGGATTAACCACTGCATTTTATAAAGGAGGTTGGTATGGTGAAGATAAATTAATTAGATTTGTTAGTGTTTTAGAGTTTGGTTTACCAAATGCTACTGCATTAGTTTATTTTACGGCATTTTATACGGATCCAACTTCTGATGATCATTTACAAATGGATTGTTTAGCAATTTGTTTAATTTGTCAATATTCAATTCTTTGTATAACTTTACCTTTTTTGGTGACATTCACTTTAAGCGTTTCATTAGGATTTTAAATAATTGTTAATGATATTTACATATATAATTATTCTAGTTTTTTAATAGAGTTATTAGGTTTAATAATTAATAGATATTAATGCAAAATATTTTTTTTTTTTTTACCTGTATATTAAAAGAATTTTTGTTAACAGCAACTAATATAAAAGGCAAAAAAAAGGACACAGCAAACAAGTTCTATAAATTATTTGAAATTTCTATCAATTGATTAAAATTAGGTATTAAATTCTTATCAATTAAACATTGAAAATCATATAACTATAAAATGGCATTATATTATAATTTGGTATTTGGTTTATTGGTGATTGAAATGGCCTTCTTTGGTATTTTATCATTACCATTACCAAGAAGAATTAGAAGAACAGTCTTAGCTTCAGCTTCTGCTCCATTTAGAAATGAGCAATTTCAAATTGCACTTAAATGTATATTAGGTTTTGTTCTTGTTTTATTTATTGATTCAATTAATCGAGTATATGCCGTTACAAATGAATTACATTCATCAAATCAAGGTGGTTTACAAACAGGAATTTTAAATGACAGATCTGAAATTCAAGCAAGAAGATTTTATGCTCAAAGAAATATGTATCTTTGTGGTTTCACATTATTTTTAACATTAATTTTATCAAGAACTTATTCTTTAGTGGCAGAATTAGTTACAACCAAGGATAAATTAGATAATTTAAAATCAAAGGGTAAATTATCGGATGATAATGATTCAGCCGAAATTAAAGCATTGAAACTTGAATTAGCCAATAAAGATGAAGATTTAAAAATCTTAAAAGATCAAGCTGCAAGTTTATCAAGTGATTATGATCAAGTTTCATCAACTTCAAAAAATGTTAAGTCTAGAAAATCATAAGTTTAGTTTTCAGTAAGCTTTTTTTATCTGTTTATTTATTTATTTATGTTATATATTTATGTTTGTTTTATGAATGCACATATATATGGTATATCATTTAATCTCTTGTATTCTCATAAGAATTACTTTTATGCTTAGGAATAAATTGAAAATCTGGACCAGCTTTACCAAAAAACATTTCAGTTATTTTAATCCAATCTTTATAATCGGTTGAACCTAATAAAGTTTCTAATTCATTTCTACCTTTCCAAGGTTGAGGTCTTTGATTAAGTTTTGGAGGTAACCTTTCTAAAATTCCAATTGGAATATATCTATGAGTAAAACTTAAAAATTCACACATAAATCTTCTGGCTAATCCAACTCCATATTCATCAGATCCCCAATGTTCAATTGCAAAATCTCCAAACTTTCGTAAAATTTCTAATCTTTCAGTTGAAGATTTATCTAAATATTGTTGTGAATCAATTTCTTCAAATATCCATGGTTTAATTAATGCACCTCTTGCAATCATAACAGAATCAATCCCATCTATTGCCATAGCATTAAACCAATCTTCATGAGTATAAATATCTCCATTACCAACAAACCAAGTTGGTTCAGTATCTGATTTTTCTTTGTCATCTTCCTTTTTATCATTCCACTCCTTAACAGTCTTTGCAACTTCACCAATATAATTCCAATCAGCTTCTCTCGTATAACGCTGTTGTCTTGATCTACCATGTAATGTAATAGCAGCAACATCATTTTCTTTAAGTATACGATTAACTAATGAAAGTGCTGTATTTTTACTATCTTTTGTACCTGTTCTCATCTTAATAGTTATTGGTATATCACCAGCACTATAATTCATTGCCTTTAAAATTCTGGTTAATTTGGCTGGTTGATCCATTAATGCAGAACCTTGACCTTGCCTATATAATAAATCAATTGGACATCCACAATTTAAATTAATTTCTGAAACATGCGTAGTTTCATTATATATTGCTTCTGCTGTTTTTGCGGCTTGTATATGTTTTGAAGTGGCAATTTGGACTCCAAATCCAGGATACTCTGACTTGTGGGCTTTTGGGAGTGCCCATTCAGCAGGGTTAGCTTGAAGCATTGGGACAGTAAGTGCCATTTCTGAGTAAGTTATATCCGCTCCTAATGTTTTCATAAGTCTTCTATAAGGTAAATTACCAACAGTAGTCAATGGTGAAACAATTTTGGCATTCTTTAAATATATTTTTTTCTTTTCAGATACTTTAAAAAGAGCTTCAATATAATTTGAAGCATTTTCTTTACGCTTTTCTAAATTCTCCTCGTTTTGAATTAATGAATCAATATATGGTACGACTTTATCTGATAGTTTAAAGATATATTTCTTCTTTCTTAACTGATCTTTAGCAATATGAGATATTTTATTAACTTCTTCATCTTGTATAATTTCATCTTTTCTATCCAACTTGCCAGTATCTTTGTTATAATGAGAACTTAACCATCTACATTTCAATCCAGTTGGGCAGTAACCAAGTGCTTTAAAGACAGGACATACACCATCAATGTCAGTCGGCTTGCTTGAAAGATATTCTTCAACATTATGAGAATTACGGCATTTTTCAGCGCCAAATGAACATTCTTTTAAATTATCTGGATCTAATAATGAAGAACATAATCTGATTTCTTCTCTTTTTTGCTTTAAATCTCTTCCTTTATTTTGACCACGTCTCTTCTTATTGTTATGATTATTGTTTTTTCCTCCTTCTTGTTTGGATCTTTCTCCACCTTCAGCCTCATCGTCATCATATGTAGATACTGCAGTGCTAGTGGTATTGATGAGAAGATATTCTGATTTGATCACAGCAATACCCTTCTGATTTTCAACATGTTGCTTCTTGACTTCAGCTCCATCAGTAGATTCCACTGAACCTATAGGTCTCTTTTCTATGATGGAAGACATCTGTTGACAAAAATAAACCTAAAGCAAAAATTAGTTGAAAATTTTTAGATGCATTAAAACTTCGCAATCAATTTTAGAGAAATAAGATGCCATGAATAACTTCTTATTCTAACTTTGTTAAAGAGGAAAGATGCTAAATTGCTTGGAATATAGTCTACTTTGGATGAGTGATCCATATGTATAATACAAATATGTTAAGCATAATAAAATAATTTTTAACATAACCGTATGGGATAAGGATAAAAAAGTTAGATGAAAGATCACTATATAAAAGTATAAAAAGTTCATGCGTCCTTAAGAACCGTTTGGACTCACTATGAGAATATTCTGCCGGAAGAGTTACAAAAAATTGTTGATAAGGTAAATACCCTAGCCCGGAGGGACCTACCACCTCATGAAGTAAATAATAATCAAAGCATCAGTTACGTTATTAAGTTTGTTGTCAATTATATGGAAAGATTCCCTATTGAACTCATCATTATGATAGTCAAACAACTTCCCAAGACTCGTCTAGAGTTGTTCTCGTTTTCACTTAAAGAATTAAAGTCTATACAAGAAGCCATTATTGATGGTCAATATAGAAGATGTTTAACTTTCGACTGTCCTGGTTATCTAATGAGGGGTATAAACCCTGATCTTGATTCAATCTTCGAGTTTAATGATATTGTATTTGAGAAAATTACCTTTAGAGTTCTTGAAGGTACTAATTTCATTTTATTCGTAAGTTCTAGGGATGGCGATTTACATACATTTGTTAATATTCCGGATAGCCTTGAAGAAATTTCCCTCCACGGATCAGAATCAGATGATGTACAAACATCTACATTCAGATTACCTTTAAAGCTGACAAAGTTAACGTTACCCAATTACAATTTGAATCATGAAAAAAAGAATTCCTGCCGAACCTAAGAGAATTTAAGACGAGTCTCTCACTGACGTGTCGTTGGATTTCAATATCAATATATGCAGATTTCCCATTATTCAGAAGCCCATTCCTTGTTGCTCATTTACAAGTTGTGAAATTGGACGATGCTCCCATTGAATATATTGATCCTCGGCTTCACTTACCACCAAGTTTGATTGAGTTGGAAATTAGATTCTCGATGAAGCATTTAGTCATCCCTGAAAGTTTCAATACACATCCTAACTTACAACGGCTAAGGCTTACAGTGCAAAATATTCAAGAAACGAAATTTATTCAAGAGGCAGGTAATTCTAAACTAGCGCCACTTTATATTATCTCTCGTTGTGTTAAAGATATAGATGCAGAAGAATTTCAACGTTCACTGATTGCATTTGGCAGGACATTAACAAGATCGGAAGTTCGTGCCTGCGAATTTATTTGAACCAGCAGGTAACTCCTATTTAAGATAATTCAATTATACAGATTTAATAGTTTTGATTTTTAATATAAGTTGTTGAACCATTTGAACATGTAGTTTCAAACTGCCGGCTACCTGCGAATTTGGTTAGCTTAGTATTAGGAGTCTTTATGCCCATTCCACTCAAATATTTTTTAGATTTATAAATAGTGAGAGTTAGGAATGATGGAAGTCAGAAGCAACAAAAAAAGAAGCAATCATTATTAAGAAAATAAGGTATAAAACTGGTGGGAAATTGTAAGCTATTGTAAGAGTGCTATTCTAAGTCCATAGTTTACTCAAATCTCATCTTCCAGATTGGTAGCGCCATATGCGCAGTGCTCATCAAAGCTTTTGAAAAAAAAAATTTTTGTAACTTTCAATCATAATAAAATATTAAACCATTCATCAACAATGGTAGAACCTACCGATAAAAAGAGAAAGATAGAGGTTGAGAAGGTGAATAATAAAAGACCTTCAAGAATATTTAGTCCGTTCAGAGTACTTGGAAATGTTTCAAATGAAATTCCTTTTGCTATAGGTACTTTAGGTTCAACTTTTTATGTTGTAACTTCTGTTGGCAGATCATTTCAAATTTATGATGTAGCAACCTTGCATTTATTATTTGTATCTCAAAGTCAAACTCCATCCAAGATTACATTCTTAGCAACACACCATCATTATGTGTTTGCATCTTACTCCAATAAAATAGGTGTTTATAAAAGGGGTCGTCTTGAAAAGACTATTGAATGTCCAACTTCACAATCAATTACTAAAATTTTGGTTTTTGGTGAGTACCTTGTTGTTACATCATCAAATGGAGAAGTCTTTACCTTTAAGAAGCCCACTTCTGATACTACTGAATTGCATTCAACCTTAAAATATTCATTAAATGAAGATATCACTGGATTAATTCATCCTCCAACTTACCTTAATAAAATAGTTATTACCACCTCATCTGATTTATTCATCATCAATATTAGGACTGGAAAATTAATATTTAGAATGGCATTCCCTGAAACTTTAACTTGTATTGAATCATCTCATGTATTAGATATCGTAGCACTTGGTACTGCTAATGGGAATATATACTTATATAACTTAAGAAAATCCAAAATCATTCAAAAAATTGTGGTTGGAAGTGATAAAATTGTATCTATATCATTTAGAACTGATGGATCAAATCATTTAGTAGCTGGCTTAAATACTGGTGATTTATTCTTTTATGATTTAAATAAAAGAGCCCGAATTCATATTTTAAGAAATGCTCATAAAGAAACTCATGGTGGTATTGCCAATGTTAAATTCTTAAATGGTCAACCTATTGTAATTACCAATGGTGGTGATAATCATTTAAAAGAATATGTGTTTGATCCTAATCTTTCAACTTCAATTGCTGCTCCACCTCGTCATCTTAGATCTCGTGGTGGTCATTCTAATCCTCCGATTGCTATTGAATTTCCTCATGAAAATAAGTCTCATTTCATTTATAGTGCTTCAAGAGATAGATCATTCTGGACTTTTTCATTAAGAAAAGATGCACAAGCTCAAGAATTCTCACAAAGAGTTAAACTGAAACAATCAAATCGTGAAAAATTCTCTGAAATTACATCTATTGCTTCATCACAAGCTCGTGAAGGTGATTGGGAAAATGTTATCACTGCTCATAAAGATGAGACTTTTGCAAGAACTTGGGATTCAAGATCGAAAAGAGTTGGTCGTCACAATTTAAATACTATTGATAATGGTACTGTTAAATCCATTTGTATTTCACAATGTGGAAATTTTAGTTTAGTAGGTTCATCCGCAGGAGGCATTGGAGTTTACAATTTACAGTCTGGAAAATTGAGAAAAAGATATGTATTACATAAAAAAGCAGTTACTGGGCTTTCAATTGATGGAATGAATAGACTGATGGTTAGTTGTGGGTTAGATGGTATAGTTGGATTTTATAATTTTTCAGAATCCAAATATTTAGGAAAATTACAATTAGATGCACCAATTACATCTATGGTGTATCACAAATCTTCAGATTTAATAGCTTGCGCATTAGATGATTTAAGTATTGTTGTGGTTGATGTTCTTACACAAAAAGTGGTTAGAATTTTGTATGGTCATACTAATAGAATTACTAGTATGGATTTTTCACCAGATGGTAGATGGATTGTTTCAGTTAGTTTGGATTCAACCTTACGAACTTGGGATTTACCAACTGGTGGATGTATTGATGGAATTAGATTACCAACTGTTGCTACTAATGTTAAATTTTCTCCAATTGGTGACTTTTTAGCTACAACACATGTGTCAGGAAATGGAATTTCACTTTGGACAAATAGATCTCAATTTATACCTGTATCTTCAAGGCATATTGAAGAAGACGAATTTTCTACTACTTTATTACCTAATTCATCAGGAGATGGTGGTTCAACTTTATTAGACGGTGCACTTGATAAAATTGATGAATCAGAAATAATTCAAAAATATCAATCTATTGATCAAATTGATTCATCACTTATTACTTTAAGTCTTGGACCAAGATCGAAATATAGTACCTTAATTCATTTGGATACTATTAAACAACGTGGTAAACCAAAAGAAGCTCCAAAGAAACCTGAAAAAGCTCCATTTTTCTTAGGATTGGGAGGTGAAATCGTGGGGGATACAGCTAGCGGTGATAATGATAATAATAGTAGTACCAAGGAGACAAACAATGAGCAGGGTAATGAAGAAAATAGTAAATTACGTACTTTAAACATTAATGGACATTCATTTGAATCAGAATTTACTAAATTATTAAGGCAAGGTTCAGAAATTGATAATTATTCAGAATTTTTAACATTTATTATACAAGCCCCACCATCGTTAATTGATTTAGAAATTAGATCATTAAATTCATTTCCTCCATTAAATGAATTTTCTAATTTTATTGAAGCATTAACTTATGGTCTTAAGACTAATAGTAATTATGAATTATATCAATCATTATTTTCAATGTTTTTAAAGAATCATGGAGATGTTATTCGTAATTTTAATAATGAAATTAGATTAAATGAGTCTCTTGATCAATGGAATCAATCAAATGATTCATCAAAGATGGATGAATTAGTTAAATATTGTTCTGGTGTTATAAGTTTTGTTTCAACTGTATAAATGTCGCGTACATATAATATAATATAAAATAAAATAAAAATAAAAAAAGATTATTTTGTAAAATAAAATTTGTGAAATTATTTTATTTAAAAAGAAAGTTTATAGATAGATGAATTGCCAATGAATATAGATATAATAGAACCTATAAATAGGATTCATCTATCATCCAATGCTAAGATTTCATCTATTTATTATTTAAATAATAAACTTTATGTTGGATTTAACAATGGAGATTTATCAATTTATTCAACATCATTAATTGATGATAATGAAAAATTAAAGTTTGAAACTACATTCCAAAACATTACCAGAGATCATTTAAGTATTGACAAGATAAGTTACTTACCTATATCTAACGATATAAGTAATAAAATCATTATAATTATTCAAAGCTCCGATTTTTATCGAATATTTGAAGTTATTGGAACTCATGTTAATTTAATTCAAGAATTAGAATATGGAGTAGATTATGTATATTCTAAATTTGAAGATAATAGATTGTTTATAACTGGTTCAAAGAAGAAATTAATAGTCTATAAGATTATTAATAAAACTAGAAATATTTTACAATTTCAAAAGATAAAAGAAATAGCATTAAAAGATAAAATAAAATCTATAACATCATATGATAATTTACATATATTAATTGGTTTAGTAAATGATTTTATTCTATTAGATTATGAAAATTTTGATATAAAATCTTTACCAATTGATATATTTGGTAATAGTTCATCATTTAGTTATTTTGGATTATCTGATCCTTCAAGCTGGAATATTCCATTAATTGATAATCAATTATTATTAGTTAAAGACACTCAATCAGTTTTATTAACTAATGGAAAGATTAATTCATCTCCAATTAAATTCAATAATGTCCCAAGTCATATTATATTTTTAAATCCATTATATTTATTAATTATTTATAATAAAAAATTAGAAATTATAGATTACATAAATGGTGATTTAATTCAAAAATTTCAACATCAAATAAGTTCGGTTGTTTCAATTAGTTATCAAGAAAATATAATATTTTTATCATCAACTACAGAAATACTACAATTTCGTATAATTGATTATCAAAAGCAAATCGATCAATATTTAGCAATTTCAGGTAAAGGTTCATCGACTGGAAATGTAAAAGATCCTCATAATGATTTAAAAATAATTGGATTAAATAAAGCCATTACTTTAGTAACTAAATTAAATAAATCCAATGAATTTTTTCAACTGAATAATAATAACAATAATATTGAACCACAAAAGCAAAAATTATTAATATTAAGAAAATTATATAAAAGGAAGGCTGTTATATTATTTGAATCATATTCAAGATATCATGAATCATTGGTTGAGATATGCTCTGATTGGTTGATTTCATTTCAAGATGTATTATCATTATTTCCTGATTTTCTTAATGGAGAAAATTTCATATTAAGTAAAAAGAATGATGAAACAAGTAGTATACGGTCATTGTCTAATAATGCCCTTAAACGAGTATCATTAAAAGATATTCAAAGTTTATCGACTGAGAATTCAGGAGAAGATAGTCCACCAAGCACCTCAAGCCCCACACTATTGACTAATAATAATAATACAACTATAGCAACCACAACGACTCCAACTACTATCACCACCACCACCGCCACCACCACCAACAATAATAACTACAACAACAACAGCTTCATCCCCAGTTCAGAAGCAAATATCAGACGATTTTCTAAAGCCGTTAAACATTTAATAATTTATTTAACTGATCAAAGAAGAATTAATATGATATTTTTAAATGATTTACCATTAAAATGGAAAGGAATTGAATTAATACCCCAAGATTTATATCCCAAGAGTATTAATAATATGAAGTTATATTTAAATCAACTTGCAAAAATTATTGATACCACATTATTTTTATGTTATTTTCATAGTCGACCAGTATTATTGGGACCATTATTAAGATTACCCAATAATTTATGTGATGCTAAAGTTGTTAATGCTTGTTTAATATCAGCCAATCAAATAAAGGAATTACTTGATTTTTATTATGCCAGACATTTACATGATTCAGCATTAGAAATGTTATATAAATTAAGTCATAATATAAGTTGTAAGACATTGACAATACAATATTTAACCAAATTAACCAATGATAATTTAGAACTTATATTTCAATTTTCATATTGGGTTATAAATGAAGAAAAAGAAATTAATGGTCAAATATTTAATTCAAAATTAATATTTATGAATGATTCATATGAATGTGAAAGTTATGATAGTTTCAAAGTATTAAATTTTTTCTTAGAAGTTATTAAAAATGATTTATTGGGAATAAAATATTTAGAATGGTTAATATTTGAAAGTGATAAATTAAAAGTTCTGGCAAAATTTCATACAACATTAGCACTATTATATATTAAAGAATTAAAATTACTTAATAATAATAATAATGAAACAATTAAGGATTCTAAAATTTATAAAAAATTATATAAATTTTTAGAAACTACTAATAATTATGAACCATGGACAATTTTAAAAGAAATTTCCAATGGAGATGAGAATTATTTAAGATTAATTATATTTATTTATAAAAGATTGGGAGAACATGAAAAATCAATTGATATTTTATTTAATCAACTAGATGATATAGATAATGCTATGAAATATTGTAATGAAATTTATTTAACTAATAAATTAATTGGTCAAAATTTATTACAAAAATTATTAGAAGATTTATTAATTAATTATCCAGAAAATATTAAATTAATTGAAAAATTATTAATATTACAAGGTTCCAAAATGTCAATATTAATGGTTATGACAAGTTTACCATCCACATTTCCATTAAATAAATTATCACTATTTTTAAATAATCAAATTACAAATTCTCAAGAATTAGTTAATGATACAAAAATCATATCACAATTATATAAAGTTGGCTCAATTAAATTACAAGATAAAATTTTAAATGTTGAAAGTCAAAATTATTTAATTAATTCAGGTAAACAAGCTTGTGCTGTATGTAATAAAAGATTGGGATATAATGTATTTGGAGTTGGTAAGGATAATCAAATAGTTCATTATGGATGCTCGTCAAAGAAAAAGTGGTAAATAAGTTTTAATAAATTATTTTAAATAAATTATTTTAAATAAATTATTTTAAATAAATTGTATAATAATAAAGTAATTATAATTATTAGTCCTCACCATTTTACAATAAAAGGCTGTAAATAATAAACTGGTAAAACTGTTTAGAAATGAATCTATTTGAAGAGGGGTTCGGAGTTGAGTGCGAAAATTATCACCGAATATAAAATCTATAAATATTCTTCAATAACTTTAACTCATAAAACCCATAAAACTAATTAGATATTATACATTATACATTATACATTATACAATCAAGATGTCGGAATACAGACCTGTTGAATTGACGGGTAAATTTGGGTTTGGTACCATGTCAATGACTTGGAAACCAATCCCCCCACCAACTGAACAATCATTAGAATCACTTAAATTCATTACATCACATGAAGAATTTGGTACTAATTTATTAAATGGTGGTGAAATTTATGGAGCTAATGATATTAATTTGAAATTATTTAAGAAATTCATTGAATCAAATACTGATGAAGAAAATCAAAAATTAATTGTTTCAATTAAAGGTGGATTTGATTTAAATACATTTAAACCAAATGGATCCAAAGAATCTATTACAAAATCAATTGAAAATATAATTAGTTATTTCCCCAAGGAAAAATCAAAACGACCAAAATTATTATTTGAAATCGCTAGAGTTGATCCTAATATTCCTTATGAAAAGACTATTGGATATATTGCTGATTTTGTTAAAGTTGGTAAGCTTGATGGTATTTCACTTTCCGAAGTTGGTATTGAATCAATTAAGAAAGCAATTTCTGTTTTCCCAATTTCATGTATAGAAATTGAATTATCATTATTTTCACTTGAAATTATTCAAAATGGTATTTTAGAAGAAATTGCCAAACATCAAATTCCAGTTATTGCGTATTCTCCATTATGTCGTGGGTTATTAACTGATGAAGCAGCTGAAAGTCCTAACTATTTGAACAGTATACCTAAAGGTGATTTAAGACTTGGACTTGAAAAATTCCAACCTGAAAATTTTGAACAGAATAGTAAGGTTATCAAAAAATTATACCAATTTGCTCATGATATTAAAAACACCAGTTTAGAAGCATTATCATTATCTTGGATTATTAAAATATCAGGTGCCAAAGAATATAGAGGTATTAAGAACATTCCAAAGATATTACCTATACCTTCCGGTTCAACCAAAGAAAAAATTCAACGAAATTTCGGTGGCATGGTTGAGTTATCCGATGAAGAGTTAGCTGAAATTGATAAAATCATTGATGAGAATCCAATCATTGGTGGCAGATCATATAAACGTACCACAACTTAGTTAAACAGTTGGTGTGTTTTTTTTTAAATTTAAGAAGACTAGTTCAAAAAAAAAAAGAAAAAATTATTGTAAAGGGTCTCTTTTTCTATAGTCATACCAGTTATTTGGTGGTGATATTTGTATAGTTTTGAAATATGTAATACATAATCGGACCCTTGAATAAATTTCGTTATAAAAAATATACTAATTATAATTATATAATTACCCCACGATACAAAATTATAAAAACCTGTAAAAGAAAAAAAACAAACTGTAAAAAAGTTTAACAGAAAAAAATAATTTAAATTTTAAAAAAAATCTAAAAATTTCTCTCCATACAAAAAAGTAAACAACAAATTTCAATTTTTTTATTTATAAATTTATCAATTGTATCATCAATTCAATTAAAAAGTATGTCGAATAATAATAATACTAATACTAATAACGTCAATTCATCTTCTTCAAGTGGTATTAGATTGCCGCCCATATCCTTTTTATCAGGAATTCAACCACCAAATAATTTACCACCACCTCATCCTACCAATTTAGGTATCAGTAACTTTTTAAATAATGATGATGATAGTACTACTACTACTACTACCAATAATAATAATAACAATAATAATGACAGTCAAGTAATAGAAGCACAGCATGTACAAGTACACCCAGTAGAGGTTCAGTCGATACAAGTAAAGCCAATACAAGAACCCATACCAGAAGAATCCCATACTGAGGATACACCTCATCATCATCATCATCACCATAATCATCCCCATAATCATCATCACCACCACCATCATCACCATCATCATCATCACCCATCTAACCATTCCGACGATGTTAAGCAAGAGCATGAGTTAGATATTGGTACAGCATCATCATCTAATCAACCTGAACAGATGGCAATAATAGACAAAAAAGAAGTAGAAGAAGAAGAAGAAGAAGAAGAAGTAGAAAAAGAAGGAATAAAAGAGCATAAAGAAGATGAACAAGAAGAAGAAGAAGAACCAATCAAAGAAATCATACCACCTATAACCTTTAATATTCAATCAATAATTGATATAATTCAAGAATATTTTCCTAATCGTCGATATTTAGGTAATTTAATTTATAATCCTACTACTACGTGGGAAACTTTACAATTTAAAACATTATATGGGTTGAAAACTGAACATTATGAACGATTTTTAGAAATTCAAAATTTATTTAATGAACGAAAACAATTTGAAAGAATAAAATATATACCAATTATACCACCATTATCATTAGAATATATTAATAATATAATTGAAATTAAAATTCCGTATCGATTTATTAAATTGTATGAAAAGGAAATAGAATTAAATAAATTCAATATAAAGGAATTAAACGGAAATAAAAGAGGAATAAGTAATAGAAATAAAACAAGAAGAGGTAGAGGTAAAGGAGGTAGAGAAATTTGGGGAGGTATAAATGATATTTATACTGATGATAGTAATATATTACAAATATTACAACATATTGGATTTTTTAATAAGACCATTAAAGGATTAAAGTGGAATAAAGATTTTAATTTTAAAGATATAATAAGACCAATAAATAATAATAATAATAATAATAATAATAATAATGATGATGATAATAATAATTATAATGATTTATCAGTTGAAATATTATTATTACCACCTATAATAAAATATTTTGGATATTTTAATAATGATATAAATTCAAGATCATGGTATAATTTAAATAAGCATAATGGATTATCAATTGCAATTTATAATATTAAATGGGAAAGTCAAAATACAAATTATTTGGATAAATTGAACTTCAAACAATATAATTTAGAGTCATTACAAGATTCTCAAGATTTTAATAATAATAATAATAATAATAATGATGATAATAATCAAGGTTGGAAATTTAATTATGAATATTATAAATTAATTAAACAAAAGTATGAAAAGATAAATCAAGATAAAGAAAAAGAAAAAGAAAAAGAAAAAGATAATGAAAATGAAAATGAAAAAGATAATGAAAAAGGAATAATATTGCCTTAAGCCGAGGAAGAGTATATTACATTAAGTATAATATGTAATAAGATTATAATTAGGTTGCAAACTTTTATAGTTATTGTCGTTTTTTTTTTTATCTAGAAAGAAAAAAAGTTTTAAATTTTTAAATTTCTTTTTTTTTTAATTAAAAAGAAAAAGAAAAAAAAAGAAATTTTCTTTAAATAAATAATTTTTTATAAAATGGTCTAATTAAAAATTATGATTACTTATGGGTTATGACAATATATAGTTGTATATATATATATATTCAATATATTCCTATAAAATCATATATATATATATGTAAATATATATATTATAATTATTAAATACAGATTAATTGTTTAACAATATATAACTATATATATAACTATAACTATATATATATAATAATATATAATATATAAATAGTTATAGTGTGATCATTACTTAACAAGAAAAAAAAATAAAAAGGGAGACACAGAAATAAATTCATTCTTCTTCCTATTCTTCTTGTTCATTCATTCTTTTTCATTAGATTTCTATAACTATAACTATCATATAGTTATAGAAATGTATATATAATAGATCATATATATATATATATATTATAGAAATATTTTTTTTTACATAGAATTTTTTATCCATTTTATTTATTTGCATATTATATTCCCCCATCATCATTCGATTAAACTAAATCAAATCGAATCAAATAATATAATATAGATAATCTTAATGATGATTAATGATATATCAACTCCATCATATTTAAAATTATCATCATCATCTATTCCAATCTCAAATTCTTCAAATTCTTCAACTTCAAATTCAAATTTGAATTCACTATCATTAAATAAGAAAAAAAGATCAATTAGAAATTTAAAATTATCTTCATCATCGGGTAATCAAACAACTCAAACAACTTCAAATACTTCAACTTCAAATACAAATATATCCATTAAGAAACCTACCACCCATAAAAAAGTTAATTCATCAGTAACTACAAATACTACTAATAATACTAATAATACTAATAATAATACTAATAATACTAATAATACTATTACTAATACTAATAATACTAATACTACTACATCAAAACCTTCATTCTTTAAGAAATTATCCCTTGAATGGAATTTATTAATATTACGAGTTAGATCAATATCAGAAGAAGTATTTACAAGTGACGAATTAATTGAAGAATTATTTACAGAAATTGATCAAGACGATCATTTTGATAAATTAATTAAAAATTCAAAGGGTTATACTTCAAACGAAGAAATCTTTTTACAAGAATATAAAAAATATAAAAATTTAGATAAAATGGTTGAAAATTATCAAAATAAAATTATTGATAATAATAATAATAATAATAATAATAATAATAATAATAATAATAATAATAATAATAATAATAATAATAATAATAATAATAGTAATAATATTAATTCTTCACCTAATGATGTTAAATCTTCTACTACTTTATTAAGTGATAATCAAATTAAATTAAATTATACATTACAAGATTTTATACGACAAAAATTCCCAAATCAACAGGGTGAAGAAGAAGATGAAGATAATAATAATAATAATAATCAAGCTGTTGATGATAATGATGATGATGATATATTAGATTCAGAATCATTAAATGAAATATCATACCAAGATTTAGATATTTATCAATTAAAACAAGAATTAGAATCATCGAAAATTTCTAATTTAAAAGATTCAAATATTGGTATTAAATTATGGGAATTTCGTAGATCAAAATGGTTACAAAATAATAAAGGACCCGAAAATTTAATTAAACTTGAAAAACGATTAGAAAATTCAAATATTAATTATATACCCAAGGATTCATATGTTAAAATTTATAATCATTTAATTGAAAAAAATCGAAGTTTAAAACAAGATAAATTAATTAATTTAAGAGATTTAATTAAAATTATTAATTGTGGTTGGATTGCAGAGGAAAAATGGGAAAGAGCCGCTAAGGGATTACCATAATTATTAACTCAGCGATGGCGAAGTTAATAATTCTTTCAATTAAGAAATTCGTATTAACTGAATGATAGCGAAGTTAATAATTTCTTTCAATTAAGAAATTAACAAAGTTAATATATTCGTATTAACTATGCGATAATAATTCCTTTGAGGTAATACTTCCTTTTAATTATTACTATGACTTCATTTCAGGTAATATTCAATACTACCTTTAATATCTTATCCTCCTATTCCAATCAGTTATTTAACCGATAAATAACATAAATATTTATTCAATTTACCTAACTAACACAACATTAACTAATACCCACGTTACATATACATATTCAACTTTAACAAACGAAATTATGATGCATTCTTTTTTCTTCCTATACTTTATATAATTGCTTTTCTTTTACTCCTTTAATAATATAATATAATATAATATAATATAATATAATATAAAAAAATATAATAAATAACTTATGATAATAATTTTAAAGTATGTTCTAAAATTCTTAAATCTTGATCAATTAATTCAAATTTTAATTGAAAATTATTAATAATACTTAAATTTTTATATTGATTATTATTATTAATTAATAAATTCTTTTTAATATCAATAATTAATATTTGTAATTGTTTCTTAAATTTTAATAATAATTCAAAATTTAATGATATATCATTGTTTAATTGTCGATCAATCTCTTTATTCAACTGATGGATGGTGGATATCTTATCGATTAAGACTGATGATGATTGAATATTAGAATTGGTTTTAATTAATGTATAAATTGATGAAATTAATTGTTTGGAATATTGATTAGATAATTTTAATTGATTTAATTGAGTGGATTTTGCTTGTTTTAGAATTTCGTTATGAGACATGATTGATTAACTTGATTAACTTGAGCAATACTATAGCTGAAAGTTAATCAATTGATAGCATTTAATATGAATTAATCATATGGTTTTAATTCAAGAGTTAAATAAATTATAAATTTGCTACTATTTATTTATAATTTTACATTTGCTATTTTTATTTTATTTTATTTTATTTTATTTTTCTGATTAAAAGGAGAAAAAATTATGTTTACAAATCAAAGCTTTCATATAATATAAACTAATTAATAAATGTCATTAAATCAAGAATCATTATTCATATTTAAACCAAATGAATCATCATTATCAATCGATATAATATCGTTTGAAGATATACTTGGATTATTAGATACAACCACTGAATATACTAATATAATTAATCAATTATATTATCATCTAATTAAATCTAATAATTTACAGCAACAAATAAAATTATGGAAATTTCGATTAATATTATTGATATTTAATAATCAATTAAGTATTGCTAAACAAGAATCAATTAAAGTTAATAATTTACTTTATCTACAAGAAAATTCCAAGGAAAATAATAATAATAATAATAATAATAATAACAATAATAATAATGATGATGGTGATAATAGAATAATTTATCCATTACCAAAACTTAATGAATTTAATTATTCATTTTTAATATTATTATTTCGATTAAAGAAACAACCAATTCATAATGATTTAAATGATGTAAATCCTAGTAATATTAATATTGTAAATGAAATTTATAAATTAAATTATCAATTACGATTTAAAGAATCAAATAATCCTTCAAATAATAATAATAATAATAATAATAATAATAATAATAATATTCAATTAAATTTAATTAATTTAAGTTATGATATAATTGTAATTCTATTAATGGTTTCTAAACAATATAATGTATTATTAAATTATTTATTAAGTATAATAAGTGGATTATTAGTTAAGAATAATAATAATAATAATAATAATAATAATAATAATAATAATAATAATAATAATAATAATTATAATAATTATAATACTATTAATGAAAATTATTTATCAAATTTATTATTACTAATGATTATAATCGAATTAAAATTATTAACTTTAAATAATATTTCATCTAATTCAATTAATTTAATAATTATTAAAAAATATCAGGAAAAATTTAATAATTTTATAAATCAATCTACCAAAGATTCATTTAATTTCATTACAAATTTTAAAATTAATAATTTAAATGATTTAATATCCATTGTTGTCAAAATTAATGATAATAATTTAGTTTCATTAATTGGATTATGGAATTTATTAAATAATAATAATAATAATAATAATAATAATAATTGTTTAAAATTATTACATAATGATAATGATAATGAAGATGAAAAGTTAAATCTTGTACTTGAAGATAATAATCAACTTGATGAATCAATTGATATAATTGATAAGATTGATATTAAAATAAATAATAAATGGTATAAAAATATTGATAAATTATTTTGTTTATAAATATTATATAGTTAACATATTGCAACTTGGATTATTTAAATAAATTAAGATTTTGGGTTATAGACATCTTATTAATGAGTCAAATGGGTGTACATTGCAAGTATATCATAAAAAGAAGTTGGAATATTTAAAACAATCAATGTAATAATTAATTAATACTAGACTATATAACCTGTAAACTAAATACAGAAAGTGCATAAACTGTAAAAAAGCAATAAACTGTAAAATTCAATAAACTGTAGAAAATATATGTCTAGGGCTTATACCCTAATCATATACCATATACTCACGTGATGTATAATAAACCTGTATATAAAGTTCTACCTAATAATTAAAACAAATTAATTTTTTTTTTTTTTTTTAATTTCCCAAAAGGCTCAAGGCTCACTTTACAGTGTAACAAACTAATTTTCAAATTTTTATTTTATTAATCAAATTTTTAATATAGATTTTTTAAAATTTTACTAGAAACATCTATATCAAATATCATTCAAAATGGCTGTACAAGACGTTGTTACTCGTGAATATACCATTAATTTACACAAGAGAGTATGTGTTCATCTAACTATTATAAGTATCAAATATTAAAAGATTTTAAGTGAATGAATACAATAAAATAAAATAAATAAATTAAATCAATAAATAAGTAAATACTAAAATAATCAATTTAATAATCAAATTATTAAATGAAATATTGAACTTCTAAATCAATCATTATATATATATAACAACTATGAATCAACTACATTTACAAGTATCAAGTCTTAACCATATTATTTCACATCATATCATTTCATGTCATATATTAAAATACTCGTTCAATGAAGATCATCACAAAGGATTAACCAACCACAAATATCATTATTATCCTAATTGTAAACAAGAAATAGTATCATTCATATAACCTATAACGATCATTCATCATTCACTTATCTCATTTTATTATTATTGATATAAGTTTTATTATTATTGATTATTATTGATTATTATTAAAGTATTTTTCATTTTCAAGTAAGATGATAAAACTTTATAATATAAACAATCATAATAGTAAACTATTATATATACCTATATTTATATATATATATATTAAGTAATTACAATTTACTAACCTTTATATTATAGTTACATGGTGTTCATTTTAAAAAGAGAGCTCCAAAAGCTGTTAAAGAAATCAAAAAATTTGCTACTTTACATATGGGAACCACTGATGTTAGATTAGATCCAAAATTAAATGTTCAATTATGGAAAAGAGGTGTTCAAGGTGTTGAAAAAAGATTAAGATTAAGAATTTCAAGAAAGAGAAATGATGAAGAAGAAGCTAAAGAAAAATTATTTGCTTTTGTTGAACCAGTTTTCGTTCCAACTGCTAAAGGTTTACATACTGTTGTCGTTGAAGATGATGCTTAAATAGAATTATCAATATAAAATATAAAATATAAAAATAATATAATCATCATTCTTAACATCATCATCATATCATAATCCATCTTAAATAGTTTTTGTATACTAATAACTTTATATATATATAAAAAGAAGGAAATACAAATTTTTCACATAATTAAATTTATTCATTTATATACTTGTGTATAAAGATTAATACCCTCCTGATCTGATTAATCTATAGGTTTACGTAAAGTACATAATTATTGATTATTTACTGATAATATTTTAATTGATATAATATAAATTATATCAATAAAACAGCTGCTGTTATCTACAATAATAATTTTAATATAACAATAGTCTACTTATACATATAAGGGAAAAATATAACCCTAAATTAAATTAGTAAGTTTATTCCTATAATTATGCTGTTTTTGTTTGTTACTAAACAAGTCATTCAAAGACTGGTGCAATAGTGGTTGCTAATAAGATCACTCAAGTTACAAAGGAGTTATTAATATTGAAGTATTCGGTATTAGAAACAGGTAATAAGATAAAAGTCGAGGATAAATGCACTGTAACTCACTTATGAAAATACTCAGCTGGATAGTTAATAGAATTCTATAGGTGATCATATGAATTGTTAGTAACCATTAGATATTAATCAATTTTAATGGTACTGTTAAGAAAGAAAGAAATGTAAAAATAAAAGTATACCAATCAAAAAGACAAATGAGGACATCCGAAAGTAAAAGGTGAAAGTAAAAGTTAAAAAGGTAAAAAGAAGTTTTAATATTTTTTACAAATGTAATTTATTTATTTATTAAAAGAAATAAATATAACTTAATTAATTGATCTAATATAATATTATATGATTGAATCAAATAAGCTTTGTAGTTGATATAAATAATAAATAATAAATAATAAATAATAAATAAATATATAAATAAATACATATAATTAATAGCAATAAAATTAAAAATTATAACCACTGATATCTACATATAATAATATATTATATTATATTATATTATAATATAATATAATATAATAGTTTCATCATTTCCACTTTATCAATTAACTTTTGAAAATTACCTACACATATATATCTAATCATTAGTAATTAAGTTCCTATAAGAATAGATTTGTGTTTCATCAATTATGACATACAATATATAGGCAGGTTCAACGATTTATTCATTCCAGTCTATAATATTAGTCAATAAATTAAAAGTATCTATAAATAATAATATAAGGTAATAAGAATCAATCAGTACTAATAAATAATTAGATAAATTATAGAAAACTAAAAAGTAAAAAAGGGATAATTAATAAAATTTTAACAATAATTCTACAAATACTTTTTAATAATAATAATAATAATAATAATAATAATAATAATAATAATAATAATAATAATAATAATAATAATAATAATAATAATAATAATAATAATAATAATAATAATAATAATAATAATAATAATAATAATAATAATAATAATAATAATAATAATAATAATAATAATAATCATATAATATTAGTTACTACCGATATATCATATTATATCTTCCAAGTTAACAATGTTCATAAGAGTAATATAAATTAGAAATATCTACATGGTATTTATAAATAATATTTTAATATCGTTTCTACCCTTACTCCTAATTTGAATTTTATAGTTAGTAAAAGTATCCTATAAGAAATATTATTTTAAAATGAATCATCTTCAAATTGAAATATTTGGTTAAGTTTTAAGAATTGTAAAACATCCATTCGAAACATACAACAATAGAAATCAGATTCGAAAATTTGCTGCTATAACCTATATTTCAAACCAAATGGAATTAATTACAGAAAAAACAGAAAAAATAGAAAACAGAATCCAAAATAATGATGCATCTCAGATGAATCTATCAATAGTTAGTTAATAAATAAATATACCTAAATGTAATAATCAAATTAATAAACTAATGATTAGAAAAGTTTAAGTAAAAGAAAAGTTTAAGAAAAAGAAAAAGTGATAAAATTTTATACTCAAAAAAATATTACTGTTTTTTTTCCTATAAAAAAAATTCATACAAACATTACACTTCAATACGATACATATACATATATATATATATAAATATAAATATATATATTACATACATTAAACCAAAATAATACAATTAGTAAACCAAACTAAGCTAAAATACTAAACATTAATGTTATAAATATACAAAGAATATTCATAGAATTCTTATTTGATCCATTACTACTAAATGATTCAATTGCCACAATATTAGTTGATGATGTACTTGGACTTGATTTATCTTTATTAATAATTGGAGTTGGACCTGACGTTGGGATTGTTGTGGTTGTGGTGGAAACAGTTGGTGTAGTCGTTGTGACAGTAATAGTAACGTATAATTCAGAGGTAGAGGGTTCTATTGAACTTGATAATAATGTAGTTAAAGCTGATGTTGGAACTAATGATGATGATGATGATGATGAATTGGTATAAGTAGATACATTTACATATATTGATGAAGGTAAAGTACTACTAGTTATTGGATCAACAGTAGTATCAGTAGAATCATCAGTAGTTGGGTCACTGGTAGTTATAGGATCATTAGCAATTATGGTTGGATCATTTACTGCATCAATAATAGTGTTAATTGTGGTTGTAATATATGAAGTAGTATGGATTGTAGTTGTACTATTCACATATTGAGAATATAAGCTATATGTTGGATCAATAGTGGTTGGTTCAACGGTGGTTGGATCAACGGTGGTTGGATCAACGGTGGTTGGATCAACGGTGGTTGGATCAACGGTGGTTGGATCGTCACCAATGGTACTTACAATAGTCTTTGTGATTGTATAAGTAGTTGTTTCTTCGATTTCAGTTGTACTCGATCCAATTTCAATGGGTTGTTCATAAGTTGAAACAACAATACTTGTTTGGGTATCATCATTAGTTGCTAAAGGACAGAATGTAGTATAAACTGTATTATATTCGGTGACGGTAGTAACTCCAGTGGTAATGCTTTTAAGTTGACAGGCATCATCGGCACAACTAGTAATAACAATTACAGTAGTACTAATATCAGAAACAGTATCCGTTGAAGTAGAGACTGGAATTGGTACCGTTGATTGATAATTTAGTGTTGTTGTTGAACTGGACAATGAAGATGATGAAGAAACAGAACTAGACGAAGAACTAGCTATTGGATCCTCCAAAAGTAATTTTATAGCCTCAATGAAACTAATAGATCCCACTTGATATTCATAACCTGAAGTTATTTGCCAAATTGCAATACCACCAAATGATGGATCATTATCTAAACTTGGAAGGAATGGTTCAATTTGATTAGGTTCAACAAACCCACTTCCTGCTGATGATGGAGATCCTGGTAATCCCACAAATAATTTTATATTTTTATTAGGAGATCCTGTTTGAGCAAAATTCAGCCAAGTTGCCCAATTAAAATCACCAGTTAATGAACATGAAGGATTATTATAGAATTGAATAAAAGCAAAATCAATTATTGCGGTTGATAATAAATCTCCTACTGATTGATCAGGGTATGGACATTGTGGAGAAGCAGATAAATAATAAGTCTTGGAAGTATCTTCATTAAAATAAATTCTTAATTGATTGGCAACTGAAACATAACCAATTTGATCTTGATTTTCAATATCAAAATCAATTCCATCAATCACAGCATTATCAAATGGTCTTTCGGTATCATTTTGACCATTACCAAATTTATTCCATAAAGTAGCAGCTAATTCTTGACCTTCAACATCAGAAGTTAATCCATAATTGCCAATTGATCCACCAAGGGAAAGAAATATCTTTATACCTTGATTTTGACAAGTTTCAATATCTTGACCAATTTCAGGACAATGTAATAACCCATCAGAAAAGGTTCCTGAACATTGATTACCAACATTTAAATTTAAGGTGGGAAATCCATTTAAAAATGATATTATAATTATATCAACAATATTATTATTATTATTACAATAAGTGGCTAAACTGTCTTGGTTTGCCCCTTGGCCCCAATAAGCAACCACATTATCTTGGGAATTTATATCAAAGGAAAGTGCAGATCCTATAAATAGGAGTAAAGTTGTTATTATTGAAAAGGAGGAGGAGGAGGACATATTTTTTATTATTATTAAGCGATAGTAAGCAACAAAGTAAAAGATTGACTAAAAGTTGGATTTTATTAAAAGAATGAATGTGAAATGTCCTTGACCTTTTGTAGAAGGTGAGATAATTAAATGAATGTAGTATAGCTTTTAAAGAATGACTGAAGCATTATATCAAATGAATAATTATAGGATGTGGGAATTCTAATCAATTATATAGACAGTCTCTTGCATTTTGAAAAATATCTTGCACAAATTTTCTTAACCATGATTTTGCCAATTAAATCCCAAAAAGGAGTTATCATTGTAAAAACAGAAATAGACGTATACAATTAAAGTCAAACAAGGGATTTTAATTGTATTGCCTAGAAATAATATAGACCCATATTCATGAAACGCGTATTGTTGAAAATAAAAATTTAACGTGTTTTTATTATTTTATTTTTTTGCAACCGCGTAATGTTTAATTAAATCCCAATTAGGAAATGGGAAAAAATTAGAGGGAAGGTACACATAACATTAAAGTAAAATCTAATATAAATAAATTTTATACGAAAATTATTTGGTCTAAAGTTTGCTATTTTTCTATAATACGGTAGTTTACAATTTCTGTCTTTTAGAAAAAAAGATTTTGACCATTCACTAGCATAGAAATCTATATAGAAAGGGATAATCCAAAAGTTTAAATTAAATGTTTCAAAAGCGGCTAATTATAAGTTTACTAAATTTTTACTTTTGTTTTTACTCTACATTTTTATATATAAGTATAAGGACTCTAAGCTGCTGTTTAAACATTAATTTTTATAATTCCTATAGTTGGATTAAAGAAGTTAAATAAGTAATGCCAAAAGACAATACATTTAATATAATAATAGAGATGGGTGATCATAGACCGGTATCAATAAATCGGCAATAATAGAGATCTTAAAAACATTGCTCTCTCAATGCTAATGTTAATGAAAAGTTATCCTATACTTGAATTTATGTTAGTATATTATATTTTGTTATTTAATAAAACTACAAATAATTTATCTCCTCCCCTTTCCTTTTCTTTTTCTTTTTCTTTTTAATTGTTTTATCATTGTTAAATTAAATTAAATTAAATTAAAGGGAGGGTAAAATTATTATTATATTTATTGTAAAATATAATTTATAGTTATATTATTAAATAGGTTATATAATAGATATCATCCTACATTTCTACATGAATACTCTATAATTTTCAATAATAAATAAATAAATAAATTAATTAATAACTTAATAAAAAATTTAATATCTGAAAGCAATAAAACTCTTTTAGAAGAAATCAAATAGGGAAATCTAAAGTTAGTAAAGCAAAGCAAATGGATAATGAGTTAGTAAAATCAAATGATATCACCGGAAGAAATGTAACTTAGTCAGAGACCTAGAGAGACCTGGAGACGCTAGCACGATATATATATAAATATGCTATAATACAATTGTTAATATAAATAGAAGAAAAGAAAAGTTGAATAATTTTTGTTTTCTATCTCTTTTTTGTTAATATTTAAGCAACAAATCTAGAATACATTCTTTAGATTCTCTACTAATGTTAATGGATATATCCTTTAATTAAATTAAAATGTTAGTATATAATAATTGATTTGTTTAATAAATCAAATAAAAACTTTATAGAAAATTTTAATTTATCGCCTTTTGTTTAATAAAATGTGTTAAAATTAGGTAGGGTAAAAATAGATAATTATTATTATTCATTGATATGTTAGAACAATGAAAATGTAAAAGTAAAAGAAAAAGTGATAAATATACATAACAATTCTACAATTCGTCTGATAATAATAAATGTATAATAAGCATTAAATATATTTTAAATTTAATTAACACCCATATAATGATATTGATTCAATAGTGCTTAGCAGACAAGGACAATTTCCACACCCAACAAAGTCAATCAATACAACTTGGACAAAACTATCATAGGGATCTAATAACCTGCAAAATAGTATTATTGGTATTATTATGGTTGCATAAAAAGTAATATAATCATTAATGGGATAGTTAGTATCATTAAAAATAAATACATATATATCTATGCTTAAAAAGCTCATTTATAAGAACAAAAATGGTACTCTTGAAACCAATAATCAAGAAATTCTCTACATTTTTATAATAAATAAATAAATAAATATGTATAATATAATTGAAACTATCTAATAGTACTTGAAAAAATTAGAAATGTTACTTAACATAATCACATAATCCATTGCTCCACTTCATAAATCCGAATTGATAAAGGTAAAGAATATAATTCTATAAATAAATTGTTAGTAGTTATCCTAGAACATAAATAATTAAATTTTGTAAAATTAAATTTAAATCTTGAAATAGAGGGTCCAAAACAGAGACTTTCTTATAAAATATCTAAATGAAACTAAAATGTTAGTAAATTATTCTAAAATATATTCTTATAATAATAATAATTAGTTATTTTATATAAATTATTTAAAAAAGAAAAAGTTATAAATAAAAATTTATTTAAAAAAATTCTTTGATAAAAAAAAGTTTAGGGGATAAAATGTGAGACCAAAATGAAAAGGCAGCGTAAGTTAAGATAGTACAATATTTTTTATTTCTAACTATTTCAAACATTTACTTGTGAATGTCTCTTAATATAATTTCTAATTAACCAATCTTTAAATGAAAATAAAAATATTTCCCAACTCATAATTAACATAACAAGTCCAAGTGATACATTTAAAGTAAGCATACTTGTTAATCCATAATATTCCATTGTTTGAACCACGGAATCAGTTGATTCCATAAGGATTAATCCTCCACATATTAAACTGAAACTGACAATTAATTCTGTGATAGGTCTTGAAGGAGCTTCTAAATTAGGAGGATTTGGTAATAATAATAAAAGAATATAAGTTAATAATCTAAAAGCACAACCAAGAACAAACAATTGACCCCATTGAATATGAATTGTGGTTGATACATGACTAGATTGTTCATGAGATGTCATTAAAATACCGGTCCAATAAATAGTTACTAATGGAAAAGGATTAGGAGAAAATCCTGGTGACGCCTTCAAAATTTTAGATAATTTATCACCAACTTTCTTAAATGATGATGATTTTGATTTTTGAATATTTTCAATTGATTTTTCAAATCTATATTTATCTAATTTTAATTCAGTTATAATTCCACATAATCCAGCCCCAATATAAATAAATGCAAGCGATGCATGTTGTAAATCTTTGGGAGAATAAGCTTTACCTGAATTAGATAAATGTTCTAAAAAGATATTAGTCGAACCATAAAATAATATTAAACTACTTTCAATCATTTCCATAGTACATAAACCTTTTGATTGAAATCTATTCCATCTTGATGATGATATATCATTAATAAATTTATGATTCCAACTCCAACCTTTAGAAGAAAATGCTCCCGAATAACGAGCTAGTGATAAAAGTCCATATGCAACGAACACACCACCTTTAATAAAATGGGCTAATAAATTAAAAACAGTGTTTCCTTTTCCATAAACTGCAAAAGTAGCTATACCAGTTGGAATATAAATAAGAAAATAAATAAAATGAGACCAATTTAATAAATTAAATATAATATTACTTGATTTATAAATTGATGTGGAAATATGATTGAAAATTGGTAATGAAAATAATTTATTTATAATTGGATTCCTATTGTTAACTTTAAAATGTTGATCTAATAATAGCATTGAATTATTTGATGGTATATTTAGACCAGTGTTATCATTTGTATCATTAGTATCATTAGTATCATCTTCATTTAATGCAAGAGAATTTGATAACGTACCTTCACTAGATAAATCATGAAGAATTATAGCCGGTGTTGAATAATTACTATTACGATCATATTCACCATTGTAATCTTCTAATGATAAATTATGATAATCATAATTATCATGAATAGGTTTATTTAGTTCATTATTCATATATTTATATCCAAAGTTAATTAATGTCGTACAATATTGTAATAACGTCGAAAAGAATAAAATCCATGTCATTGAATTATAAGCATTACCAGGATAAAGTTTTTCAATTGAATTAATAAATATTGAATAATTAAGTAATGAAATAAGTATTAAACCAGTATGTAAAGTTAAAGTTGACAAATACCAAGTATCGAAACCTAAATTATTAAATAAAAGACATAAAGGATAAATAAATAACATGGTTACCAATCCAAAAATTATATGTAAATAAAGAGAAGTTTTATGAGATGATTTAATAGTATAATAAGTAGTTGTATTATAAGATTCCCAATATAATCTTTCTTCTGGTAATAGATTAGTTTGAAGGATTGGTAAACCATGTTGATGATGCTGGACATGAGGAACTGGTTTTAATGAATGGATAGGAGCCTCTAAAGTGGTAACTGTGCTAACGATATCCAGGACATTATCATCATTATCATGATTCATATCCATATCCATATCCACTTCGGCCTTAACCATCAAGGTGAGTAAAATAAATAGTACAAATATTTTGATAGGTATTTTCATGATGGAAATGGTGAGGATGATAGATGAGTTTTTTTGCTGCCAATTAAATTTATGGATCTTTCTTTTTAAAAAACAAATGTGTCTAATTAAAACTTTTTAAAAAAATGGGGTTCGTTGAGGCGAAGTAAATTTGGGGGGTTTTGTTTTCCGGAAAAATATTTATATGAAAGTGCGTATTATCTAATCAAAAAGATAATTAAGAATAGAAAATAACCAACTGTGATTAATAAACTAATAAGTTATAACAATGTATATCGATGAAGATTTTAATGCTACTTACAATAATAAATGATTCCTGTTGACTATGGATAAATAAAGTTAATATGTCCCTAAAACTTGTTACTGTTAATAATTTTTTTTTTGGATACAGAGAAACAAAAATATAAAAAGTAACAGACATATCATGTATATATATATATATATATATGCGTGTGTGTGTAAAGAAGAAAATCATATATTGTTGGTGGCTGTATCCTGCGGCGACCTACAATTGAAGAAAATATATAGATTTCATTCATTACTTACATATATATTGCTTACATTAATTAAATTTATTTACAAAATTTATTTTTAATTTTTCATTTAAAAAAAAAAAAAAAGAAAAAAATTAATGAGTAGGATTTTATTGGAACGTACGATTTAACAGCAATTAATATTTGATTCACCCACACCAAAAAACTATCAATATCAGCATGCTTCTTCAAATTTTAACCTAGCTAAGTTATGTGGTTACATTTCTTCATCTATGTATCTATATTAATCGTCTCATTAATGTTTAGGTTTTTCAATAGATGAATCTGTCCATTTTAGGAAGGACTTGTGGAACCATCAAATTCAGTAACAAAAAAAAAAAAATTATCACCGAATTTTATTTCCGTTACCTATTGGTAATTAAGTCTTTACAATATGGCTCCGCCACCTATTTGGATTTGACATTTACTATAAATAGATTTTATTCTATAGCACAAGACATTACAACTGTGGGAATAAGACAAAGTATGTCTGTTAATTGATGGAAAATGGTCGGACCGTAAAGTTTTTAATTTTGTACCCGAAGGAAACAAAATTATTTCTCCGAAGGAAATAAGCCTCCGCCTTTATTTTAGCTAATATCTATTCAAATATGTTCGACAAATCAATTTATATGTTTCTTGTTAAAACTATTATTTGTTCTTGTACTTGCATTTGTAATACTCAGACAGATTGTCCTAATGAGAAGTGTAATCCTGAAGTTAATATCTACTGAGAAGATGTCCAAAACAGCTTGAAACATTTTTGTCTATCGGTTCAACACAAACATATTTACTAGTCATTATTATATTTATCATTATGGGTTGTATGAAATATAAAAATTAAATAGTTAGATAAATTTATTGAAAATTAATATAGGTGTATTTAAAGATTTTATGTGTTGAAAGCAAAAGGAAACATAATTTTCTGATTAATTATACTGATATTTTAAACCCAAGAATCAAAAGCCTCATTTTGAGCCATATAAGCCTACAAAGTCTTCATTTAAACAACTACTTTGTGTATAAAGCTCTACGAATTGTAAGTAATCACTAAAGCATCAACTTTCGGTAGTCTGAGCCATGCATTGAAATAATTAATAAATTGTTTGCAATTTTATCCTACAAAAATATGTTCAAAGAACTTTCTTAAATAATTAATAGCACATATCAGCCATTTTCAATACCCATAAATATTAAGAAAAATGTAGGAGGATGTATGGTGGTTAGTAAGTACTTATAAGATTAAGTTGGAAAATAGAAAGCAAATTAAAGTTACATAAGGAGAAAGCAAACTAGTACAGTTTTAAAATTGTAGATATTAGTACTAGAAAAGTAGGTGATCTGATTTTTGAAAAATTTAAACCATTAAGTAATTGAAGTATATAAATAGAATTTCTACAGAAATTAAATATAAAGACAAATTAAATATATATTATTAAAATTTTGGTATAACATTACTTAATTTTGTAAAAGATACACTTATAATATTGTTAGTAAATTAATATCCTAAATATTAACAGTTTGTTGAATCATTAAGGAAGATCATATAATATGCGTAGTATTCTCAAATATCCAGTCGACTACTCAAGAATCAAAGAAGCTACAACCAAATTCTTAAGCATATATCTAAATATTTATAAATACATCCTAAAGCTGAATTTATGTTAGTAAATATTGAGTAATTAAATAATAAATAAAAATATATATAATTTAAGTCCATTGCAATCAATAACTCAACTGTTAATACCATCATTCTGGAATACTTCAACAATCTCTCAAATCTATCAGCTGAGCAATATTCGGATACTTAATATTAAGTACATCGTTGTCTATTCGATTAAAAAAGAAAAAGCTGTTTAAATTTGTGTGTTAAAAAATTTATAAAATTTAACACACTTAATATTATTATTACTATTAATAGAATTATTATTATCTATAACATATACATAATATTGTCATTAAACAGTTTGATGCATTTATAAATAATATAATATATTTATGCTTAAACTTCAATTAGAAGTACCAACATGCTAGTTATTCTACAATTTATAATAATAATAATAATAATAATAATAATAAAAATGTATGTATTAAATAAATTTGGGGCATAGCTTTCAATACAAGAAGCAAAAACTTCTTAAAGCAAACGACATCGTTATATCAAGTCAATTCTTGCAATCTGTTAGTACAATTATTATTCTAATTAGAAATGTAGTTAGTAAAAATAATCAGTGATTAATACATGTACCTATAAGTAATCAATTCTTAGTAGGCTTATTCAAAAGAAAAGAAGAAAGATTTCAAAATAAGGAATTCATAATCGGTTTAAGACAATTTCCTTTCACCAATTTTAAACTTTCTTTTAGAAAACTGCCTATTTTTAACTTTTTACTTCAAAGGTGTAACTGAAAGGTTAGCAATTTAATATAAAACTATTATAATTGTAAGTTTATATTAAATTAAATTTATAGAAAAAGGAAAAGAAAAATATTTTAATCCCTTTAAATTTTATTGTCGAATATTTTTTTTTAATTTTTAATTTTTTATATTTTATTTGTTATAATATCTATATATATATGTACAATTAATCTAAACTATAAGACCGAATAAAAATATTATTAACGTGGAAACTGACATATAAATTTTATTAGATTGACCAATAAATGTGTTAATTATCAGAATTTCAGTATTTGTTCTTGAATTGGAAGTACTAATACCATTCTTTCCATTAGACACTGCGGTTAACTTTCCATTAGATGTGACTACTCCTACACCATTTTCAATTGTGTTAGTTGGATTTCCAGTTATGATATCAGTGGTACCTATATTGGTTCCAGTACCTGTACCTGTACCTGTTCCTGTACCTGTTCCTGTTCCAGTTTCAAGCCCAGTTTGGGTACGTACAGTAATAGTATTAGTTGTTTGACCAGTACCAACTTTATCAACTAATGATTCAGGACAGACTGTCGTGATAACTGTTGTAATTAATTCAACAGTTGTTATTGTTTCAGTAGAACCCTCTGGACATGTGGTGGTTGTGATTCCGGTAATGATGGTAGTAGTAATAGTAGTTAAAGGAATAGTACCCTCACCATTGACTGAAAATCCACCAGTACATTCAGTTTCAACTATTGTAGTTGTAATTGTTTCTGGTGCTGCTGTAATAAATTCAGTTACATAAGTAGTAGTTCCAGTAGTATGATCATTAGTGTATGTAGATACAATAGTCTCGGTTGAGGTTTCTGCTGCTTCAGTTGTTTGTGTAACAGTCAAGGTTGTAACACTACCAGCACTACTCGAAATTCCTGAACTACCTGATCCACCAACACATTTGAATGAATTGATATAGCTAACTTGTGCGTTATTTACATTGATTGCTGCAATATCTAAGAATGGTCGGTATCCAGCTGGAATATTACCATATTCAGCGATAACTTCAGTTTCTGAGGATGATACTAATGATACGGAATCAATAAAGTCTACTGACTTTGGTAAGTACCATACATTAAGATTATCAGTAATGTATAATTCAAAGGATGTAGAATTCAATTGTCCATCACTAATCACTATTCCTAATTGACCACTCTCATACCCATCTGGACAACTACCACCTAGCACATATAGTAATTCCTCACCTGACCATAATTCAGATCTCACATTATATACTATAGTATTAGGATCATCAGAAGATGGTGAACCTGCTGCAAATGTGACTTCAGTCAGAAGTACAGAATCAGCTTCATACAAATTCACAATTTGTATACCTGATATTAAACTATTAGCAGCATCTAAATCTGCTACTGAACTAGATCCCCCAGCATTGAAAACTAGTGGAACTACCACAACCCCACTAGCACCTGGAATAGATGATACACTATCCAAAAGAGTACATTGTAAAGATGAATCTGAACTACCAGAGCCTGCACTTATCAAATCACACACTGCATAATCAACACCATTAGAAGTTAATGTGACCGCTGGATTAGCAACAGCACGCTTGGTCAGACTGGAACCAGAACCTAAGAATCCAAACACATGTGGAAATGATAAGTTATGTGTATCACCACCACTAGCACCATGTGGTAAACTCCAACTAAGTGATGCTAACCACGCAGGTGCAAATGGGTATGGAGAAGTAAATGATCCTTCATCTTCCCACGAGAAACTCACACCTTTAAATAAAGTTGTAGGACTGGAGCTGGAGCTTGATTCTCCACTACTGGAAGAAGTGGTACTAGTTATACTAGCAGAAGAGACAATGCCAGTATTTTCACTTGAACTTGAACCAGACTCAGATCTTGAAGAAGTACTTGGAATCAGAGTGCTACCATTAGAACCAAATTCTGAACTCGATGCTTCTGAAGTGACACCAATAGATGTAGATGGTAAAGATAGAAGCGTAACTGATGAAGATGATTCACTTGATGAGTTTCCATAGAATGAATAAGAAAAGGTCGATAACACTACCAGACTTGATGAAGAAGAAAAGCTATGTTCAGATAACTGCAACTGAGATGACGTTTGTAAGGATGACTCGTATGAGGACAACATTGAGGAAGAGCTGACAACGGAAGTGGACCCTTCCACTGAGGAGCTTGATTGGACGGATGAAGTTGATAAATAAGAAGAACCCTCAAAGGTTGAAGATACATAACCCGACCCAGACTGGCTTGACCATTCAATAGATGAAGGCGAACTAGATGTACTGGTGACTGATAAATTTATTGGGGATGAACTAGCTGGGGATGAACTAGCTGAAGATGAACTTGCTGAAGATGAACTTGCTGAAGATGAACTTGCTGAAGATGAACTTGCTGAAGATGAGCTCGCCGAAGATGAACTTGAGCTTATTGTTGATAAGTTAGGTGCTGATGAGGTTACGCTTGATGAGGTTACACTTGATGAGGTTACACTTGTTGAGCTAGCTGCGGATGTGTTTGGAGCTGATGAGCTAGGTGCTGATGGGCTAGTTACTGATGAACTTGTTACCGATGAAGTTGACACATTTGAACTTGACAATGAACTTGAACTTTGTAATGATGATGATGAACTGCTTGTCAATGAATTTGAAAAAGGAACCTCGATAATTAAAGTATCAGTACCATTATAGCTAGCTATTACAGTGGTTGTTGAAGTAAAGCTTGAGTCCCAAGTAGTAGTTATGGTGGTTGTTGGCGTAGGATAATCATAGATTACTATGACTGTAGATCCAGGGTCTGCACTTTCTGTATCAATTGATGCATAACTGTTTGACCAAGTTGAAGTCTCAGTAGTAGTAGGAACTGGTAAGTACGTAATAACAGTAGCAGTTCCTCCAACACTTCCAGATTCGGTAACAATTGTCGAGAAGCTACTAGTCCAAGTGATTAAAGTGGAAACTGTAGGTATAGGCACATAATCAACAACAGTTTGAGTTTTACCAGGAACAGCTGGCAAAGTTGTTATCTTTTCGAAGCTTGAACCCCAAGTTAAAGTTTCAGAACTAATTGGGATAACATCGTATATGAGAACTGTAATATCACCACTGTCTGGAATTATCGTAGCTTCTGAAGTGTAGGTACTTAACCAGGTAGTAGTTGAAGTAATGGTAGTTAGGTCGAATGTAATCCCCAAATTTGGGGGACGGTTAGTATCATGCAGGTTATCTGAACAGAACCAATTGTCTGTTGGAGATCCAGTTAATACACCACCATTACCAATAACATCAGCATCAACAAACACTTGATAGCCAGCAGGGACTCCAACAAGATTATAAATCAATTCACCCAGATTACAAGTAACCAACAGGATTGAGGCACCTGTTATACCTTCTGATATACCTGTTGCAACCCCCCAATCATTAACTTGATTAGTTAGGAATGCCTCTGCTGTGGGACATTCAATGGTACCTCCTGTAACTTGGAATCCAACTGTACCAGTCATGGTGCTTCCCGAAGCGCAGATTCCGGTCTTAAAATAGATAGAAGCTTCATTTTCCCATAATCTTTGTCTATAGAAGAAAATACTACCAGAAGGATTGTTTACATTCGTTAATGAGAAATCGAGTCCAGAAGAAGCATCAGGAGTTGACATTTGAATTTCATTATATCCATTGACCTCACTTGTAAACACACTATCAGACATCTGTTGTGCAGCTTGAAGATCTAATGTTGAAGAGGAACCACCTGCATTGTACGTGTAATAAAGCAGTGGAAAATAGGAAACAAGATTTGATGAAACAACTTCAATTTGTTGGGTACAAGTAATTGTGGAAAATAAGTTTTCTTTACCACCATTCTGTATTTCACATATGGCTATAGTTACCCCATCATAGTTTATTGGAAATGAAGTATAAGTTGTAATGAATCCATAACAAAAGTTCACAAGTACAGTATAAGTATCACCAACATGAACTGTATAGCCTCCAAAATAAATAGCAAACTGAATGCTATAGATCCCATAAGGATAAGCAGGTTCTGGATTATTAAACAGGGCCAATCGAAGAATACCTGGTATATCAACAGAATTCACGACTGAGAACGAGCATGTAAACAAGAGAATTAAATTGAAAAATCTCATTATTGTTATTAATTTTAAAAGACAGGCTTATTAAGAGTCAATACAGTTCTTAAAAAGGATAAACAGGGAATAATATATGGGAGTACATTTAAAGTTTTGACGATTACATTAGTCTAGCCTTCTTAGATAGTATGAAATGGTTACCAATCAGAAAACTTAAGATGTTTGAAAATAATTTATTTTATAGCTTTCGAAAATATTTTTTAAATAAAAAAAATATACTTTGTGTTGATAGTTAATTTACACATATTACAGATTTAGATGAATCAAGTCTATGCATTATTATTATCCCTAATCTTTTAATTTGGTTCTATTTATATAGAACTATACATGCAAACGTGTAGGACCCTTTTGCTTCTTTACAAATGTATTGATATATTAGTGAATTGATTAATAACAAATAGAAATAATATAAGTTTACAAATTTATTATTTTTTGACACAATTAAAATTTTTTAAAAAAAAATACGAAATCTTTTTTTTTATGTTGTCGGTTTTTTTTTTGGAGAACTTAATTATTCGTAATTAAATAATTAATTACGAAAATATTTAAAAAGGAGTTTTTGTTTTGCTTTCCATCGAATTTATTATTAATTCAAAAACGTTTTATATTTTAAATGATTGTTCAAATATCCTTTTATAATACTAGATATTAAATCTCTTAATTAATTTTTTTGATGATTAGATTTCTGTTACAGAAATTATTAAATTAAATTAACATTTAACATTTAATTAAGAGTTAGGGACTGTTTAGTATGCGCAAGATAATTATAATTGTTTTATTCTTAGTTTTAGTGGCTTATATCTATTAAGATAATCTCCACGAGATGTATAATAGTCTAATCTGGTATGTAACTTCAAAGGTTAAGCTATCTCTGTTTTCTTCTCCGTTTTTTTTAACGTTGAGATGCTTCGGGTGAGTGCGGCGGTTTTCCGTTTATCATATTTTAGAAATTTTCACCTTTTTTATTATTAATTAAATTGGTGGCGTATTCTGGTAAATATTGACATTGTGGATTTTTATTATTATACGGGAAAAGGGGTCTTACTCCCACATGGTCAGATGTTTCTTATAGTTGCCAAAATCTTACTTAAATCTTTTTCTTCTAATCGCAGAAGATAAGTACTAGTAAGGTAGAAGATCACAATACTATTCTCTCCTCTGAGAGCTTTACAATTTCGAGTTCTCTCAGATATTCCTCTATTTATAGATAAAATATAAATTGTACTTGAAAAAAAAAATTTAAAAAGATATATTAAAAATCTTTCACATTCATTGATCATTTAAATTTTATTATTAGTTCTCTTTAAGTTTTAAGATGAGTGTATTCATCAGATAATCAATTTTGATGATGAAAAACTGGTCCTCCATAAGAAAGATAATGATAATTCATAAAATTCATTGTTAATCAATTATTATTAACCTGTAAATCTGAGTAAGGTATAATGTATAACCTGTAATATAATAGATGTAACCTGTAAACAATATATAACTAACCTGAAAATATTTATTATAATTATCATTTAAATATATATTTAAAACTACATACATACATAAATTGATAAATTCATCATTACTATTATTATGGTGCTACCGATAATAATTGGGGTAGGTGCAACTATAATAGCATTGACAGTCAAATCATCAGTATCAGCCTATCGGAAATTTTTATATTTAACTCCTCAAATGATTGCATCATTAAATAATATAAAATTAATAAATCTTCATGATTTTAATAATAATAATAATAATAATAATTCAAATAATTTAAATAAATCTGATCCTAATTATTCTCATATTCAATATTTACGACTAAAGTATCCTGAACTGGGATTTAAAGATCCCATGACTGAACAAGAAGCATTACTTATATTAGGAATTGAAGGTGATGATATTTTAAAATTTAATAAATTAATGTTAAGAAATAGATATCGAGAATTAATTATATTAAATCATCCCGATAAAAATGGTAGTCAATATATTTCTCAACGAATTAATCAAGCAAAGGATGTATTAGATAAATCTTTTATATTTAAAGAATAAATTAAATATAAATCAAAATTATATTTATATGTACATAGATTTTATATTAATAAAATATTCTAAATAAATTAATAAATAAATTAATAAATAAGTAAATAAAAATTAAAAATATCTAAATTATTTTTTACTTCTTTTCTTTACCACCTTCAAAATTTTCACGAACTCTTAAATAATGCTGTAATTCTTCCACACTAACTGATGGTACTAATTCTCTTTGAGATTTTTCAAAATCTTCCATTTTAATTAATACTTCAATATCTTCAGGTTTACTAATATTATCAAACCACCATCGAGTATTAACAGGCTCCTGCCCAATTCGATTTTTATTAAATTGTTTAATCTTTTCATCAACTTCATTAGCAACTCTTGTCATTCCATTCAACATTGAATCCGAACATAATGCATAAAAATCAGCTCCTGTAAATGTAAATGAACATTTTTCTGCAATTGCTTCTAAATTAACATTATTATCTAATTTAAATTTTCTAGTTAATGCTTCTAAAATTTTGGTCTGCTTTTCATTAGTATCAGAAATTCCTAAATATAATAATTTATCAAATCTACCTGGTCTTAATAATGCTTCATCTAATAAATCAGGTCTATTGGTAGCTCCCACCACAAATACTCCATCTCCTCCTTCACTACTCATTCCATCTAATTCAGCTAATAATTGTGATACAATTCTATCCATAACTCCACCAGAATCTCCTTGATTACCTCTTTTAGGAGCCACCGAATCTAATTCATCAAAGAATATAACACAAGGTTTAGCATCTCGAGCTTTTTGAAATACTCTTCTAACATTAGCTTCAGATTCTCCAATATACATATTTAATAATTCAGGACCTTTAACACTAAAAAAATTTAATGAAAAATTAGTTGCTATTGCTTTAGCTAATAAGGTTTTCCCCGTACCTGGTGGTCCATAAAATAAAATTCCACTTCTCTTTTTCAATCCATTATTAAATAATTCAGGATGTTTTAATGGCATATCAATAGTATCTAAAATTTCATCCTTAACTAAATCTAATCCACCAATATCTTCCCATTTAACATTTGGAATTCTTGGTGCACCAATTGAATCACTAAATTGATTTCTAGCTTCATTTATAGCTGAATTAAAATCACATGGTAACCAATTAATAATCCCACCATCACCAATTAAAATTAATTTATCCAAGGAAATATTTTGAATTTTTGATAATTTTTTTAATCTAATTATAGCTAATTTTTTGGATTTTTTTATAATTGAAATTAAATCTCGTGGTGTTAAACCAGCTGATTGTAAGGCTAAATTAGAAAAATTAATATCATTTCTAATATTAAATGAATAATCATCTTTAGAAATTATTGTTTCATTATTAATTAAAAATTTAAAGATTTGTAATCGTTCATTTTCATTAGGTACTGAAAATTCAATAGTAAATTTTATAATTGATTTTAAATTATTATTTAATTTTTCAAAATCATTACAACTTAAAACAATTATTAAATTGGAATATTTAATTAAATAATCTTGTAAAGTTTGAATAATCTTTAATGATAATGAAGTATTAATTGATGAATTTTGATCATTATCATCTGATGATGGACATAATGATTCAATATGTTTTAAATAAATTAAATTAAATGAAGTAGGACTTATAATTTTATCAATTTTACCAGTTAATACTCCAATAGTCTTTAATTCTTGACCTGATTGTAATAAATCTATACAATCTAATTCGATTAAATTTATCCCTAAATCATAAGTTATACTTCTAACCATAGTGGTTTTACCAATTCCTCTAGTTAATGAATTTAATAAAATTGAAGTTTTTAAATTAATTTTAGAATTTAAACAAGTTTGTAAAATCTTTTTAAAATCTTTGGCATATTTAAAATCAGTTACTTGATTATAATTAAATAATGGTGGTAAATTAAGATATTTATACCATTGAGAAAATTCATTCTTTGGTAAAGTTATAAATTCAACTCCTGAAGAAGTTAATGAAGTTTTAGTGGTATCAATTATAAATTGATTGGTTGAATTGGATTCACCCTTTATATCAATAATTTTAAACCAGGCTACTGAATCAGGGTCACCAATGGGTATAACATCTAATTCTTGAGAATCACCTGAATTCTCTTCATTTTCATTCTCATCATGATTATCAAATAAAGTTTTTGATAAAATAGAATCTAATACTACTGGAAAGAAATCACCTTGTTTAACACATTTAAATTGATTAGATAAACTTGTTTTTAAACTTGAAAAGAAATTTCTTTGAAATGTTTTATCCATAGTGATTTGGGAACAAACTCTTGAAATTATAACTGAATCAGCAATTGGTATAATATTTGATAATAATGAGGATGAAGAAGTAGAAGTTGTAATATTATTGATTGATTCAAATGTAATTGTTGAATTTTTGTCTAATTGTAAATTAATTATTAATATTGGTGATAAATAAATATAATTTTCTAAGAATGAATTATTTGGTTCTGTAAATGTAAAAATTCTTACAATAATAGAATCTTTTTCATTATAATTTAATTTAATTAATTCACCATTAAAAATTGGGAATTTTAATTTAATTAAATCAGACGTATTTATAAATATAAATAATTCTGAATCTTCCTTTTGTAAATCTATTGGTAATTGTTGAATAATGAATTTTTCCGGTAATGGATTTATATTAAATTTCGAACTTATAATTGGTGATTCTTTTGATAAGGATAATTTATTAAATTGTAAATTTGATTGTAAATAACTTGATAAATCTAAATCATTGTCATTATAGTCATAATCATTAATATCATTATTAATTGATTCAATATCTGAATCAATAATATTATTATCATCTTCTTTAATAAATTCATTTTCATTATCTTCTTGATTTATTAATATAATATTAGTATTTAAATTAACTAAACCTTGAGATAATGGTTCACATAATTTTATTTTACCATTAATTAATCTAATTGAATCATTTATATTAATGATATTACCATTATGAATTAAATATTGATTTAAAAATAAACTTTTAATTGCCGTAGATGATTTTTTAATTAATAAATTATAAATTTCATTAGGTAATGAAATATAAATTTGTTGTAAAGAAGGAATTTCATGAAAATTTATAGATTTTATTGTAGCTAAATTTAAAGTTAATTTATCGATTGAAAATTTAATTAAATTTGTATTATTTATAAATCTAATTAAATTACTTGATTGATGATTTATAGTTGAAATTTTAAATATTTTAAATGTATTAAAATAATCGGGAGATCCTAATAATTTAATTAAAACAAATTTATCATCTTGTTGATTATTATTATTATTATTATTATTATTATTATTACTATTATCATTACTATTATCATCATTATCATCACCAAATAATTTAATGAATAAATCATAAGATAATTCTAATATATCATACTGTAATAATTCTAAATCATTTATAAATGATACATTAGCAATAGTTGTAATTGATTCAATTGATTTGTTAATATTGGTAGATCCATTACTATAACCATTTATACTAGATCCATTAGTATAACCATTTAATGAACCATTGGATGTTATAGCAGATGGCATGATTCTTTTATCTATGTATCTACCTATACCTTCGAAGAGCTTGATTCTTGTAAAAAGTTTACTTAATTATAAAGAAAAGAAGAAATTGGTTGTAAATAAATTTCAGCCTGTTGGAAAAAGTAAAAAAAAAAAAACATTTTGCGGAGAGACAAATTTTGTTTTAATATTTTTTGTTACCGAGGTTTATTTTAAATAATTGCAAAATTTACATTTAATATTAAATCAACCTCCATTTCATTAACATATATCTTATATTTATTTATTTATTTATTTATAGTTATTTAATTGATTGCTTATACATATATGTTCATCACATAGATAGTTTTAATAAATTTAATAGTTTTCATAGTGTAGAAAATATTAAAGCTTTATGAAATTATCCTAATCATTAATTAATAACATTTTTCTTATATATACTATTAAGTAATCCTATATTTATATATATATATATATATATATCAAAATTACTTAAAAGAATGCAAAAATTTTTATATATATATATACATACATATATAAATATAATTTATAACAAAAACCAAAGTTACCCGGATTTCATATTTCATCACCAAACAAAAAAAATTTTAACTAAAATCAATAAAATTGAAAAGTTTTTTATTTTACAAATGTTATGTATATTAAGATCAATATCAATCAATCAATTGATATAATATGATATAATGAATAACTCGTATGTTTAAATTCACCAACCAAGTATCCAAGATATAATACAAGTATTAATTCGATTTTTAATTCATACTATTTAGATGATGATAATTTTATTTATTCTTTCATACCAATTTTAGAGCTCTCTTATTGTTTTTACCGTTTTGGTAATATATAACAATATTGCAATGATCTGGTATATATTTGTCATAGTTACACTGATTTATTTTGTTTTAGGTTTATTTTATATATTTTTATATAAGGTAAAGTAAAATAATAATAGTATGATTAATAGAATTATTATATTATATTATATTATATTATATATTAAGTGGGTTGAAATATATTATAATTGTTGTTTACTAACATCATATTTAGGTAATTATATGTGAATTATATATTATATATATATAGGTTCAATATATGAGTAATAAAAATATATTAATAAATAATTATAAGTAAATAAAGAAATAGTACATAAAACTTTGTTGAATTGATTAGTTTAGTAGTATTATACCAATTAATTTTTACTGTACAATTAATATAGATTGTAATTATTATAATAATAATAATAATAATAAATATATATATATATATATATATAAATATATTTATTTAGATGATATATCCCTTATTTCTTTTTTCATCGAAAAATTTGTTGGTACTCCATCTTTTGTCTTTGCTGATTTGTAAATGATTTAGGAAATGGTTTAAGTATTGATTAATAGTGGTATTGATGTCATCTGGAAGGTCTGAAGTAAAGATGATAACTTCATTTGATGATTAATTGAGGCATAAATTATTATTCAATCCGTACATTTAAATTCGAATTAGTAAATCTTCACTTTTGCTGCTACTGACATAATAGAAGCTTACTATAGGATAAATCTACTAACAATTTATAGATTATACTGTTCTATTTTAGAATAATTTATTAACTTTATTTTCTATTTAGATTAATTAATTTATTACAAATTTCTTTATTATTGTAGAATTTTGAATTTAAATATCACTGATATTATAACTGCAAATGCAATTTGAAAATGGTATACGAGGTATGTAGTTAAATTTAACATAAAGTTAGCCATGGTATCTAATGGAAAGAATAGTATTAGTACTGTAATTCTGATAATTAATATATATTTATTGGTCAATCTCTATATGACAGTTTCTACACTATTAATATTTTTAATTGGTCTTATAGTTTAAATTAATCTTTTCTTTATATATATATATTATCAATGCAATGCTAATAGATATTCACAAAAAGGCATAAAAAGTCCAGTATAATAAAACACGAATGGAAGATATTCTAAATTCCAAAAAGCTAATAAAATTAATAAAATTGTCAGTATATATACATACTAACTAATAGTAATAGTCATTTTCTCCGTCTTCTGCCAATTGAAAACTTGAATGATTACTGTTGTTATTAAGCTTACTAACAGATTATACAATATACAAATTTTACTAACATTTTTTAGTAAAATATTGTTTGGTATTTAATTCCATTTTTTTTACATTTAATTATACAAATTTATTTATTATTATTATTTATTATTATTATTTATTATTATTTATTTATTTGTTTATTTATTTAAATGTAGATATTATATTGTAATTCTTAACATATATATGGTATGTATGTATATATTATTTATTTTTTTAGAGCACGTGAGAGATCACACGTTTCATATTTAAACATAATAAATATTTTATATATATATATATATATATAAATTATAATTCCCCTCTTTCTCAACAAAATTTTAAATTAAAACAGAAAAAAAAAAAAAAAAAGAAAAAAGAAAAAACTCCGAAACCGAAATTTTAAATTTTATAAACTGAGACAGACAGAAAGAGAAAGAGAGAGAGAAAAATTTAAATTTAATCGGAGTAAATATTTAATTAAGCGGATAATTTTTATATAGTTAATAATCGGATCGTTTATATAAAATTATTAAATGGCTATTTAATATATATAAATATAATAACTCATGATATATATAATATCATTATAATATTTATTTATAATATTTTTAATCATTTATTTATTTATTTATTTATTTATTTATTTATTTATTTATTTTTAATTAAATTATTTTTATTTTTTTTGCTGTTCTCAACTGGTGATGGTACTTGTCTTTGTTAAGAAAGAATAAAATAATTAATTAAATAAGAATAATAAATAAATAAATAAAGAATATGTTGATGATATAAGTTGTTTTGTGGTATCAGTTGATATATATATATATATAATATATATATATATAATATATAATATATTTATACATACACACGTTGTGTGTGTATGTATATATTTATTTATTTGTATTGTATTGGATGCAAATAAATATTTATTATAACTATTTATTATAAATAATAATTTTAATATAATAAATAATATAAATAATATTTTTAGATAACTTATACTATATAATTATTAACCATTTGAATTGAATCAATGTATATATAAGTCATTATAAAAGCAATTGATTTGAATAATTAATTGATTTAAATAAATTCATCACCGGTAATTTGTGAGCCGGTGCTGAATTATATTATTGTGTTGTTGATTCACCTGATGAATTTTCTTTCTTTTTTATTTTTTTTTTTTTTT
>JAJMJS010000055.1:0-91459 GCA_030563665.1 Scheffersomyces broadrunensis | reverse complement strand
TGATCTCTTCTTTAACTCTAATTCTCTACTGTGATTTTCTATCTGAGCATATAATTGCTCCAAATGTTCAAATACGGGATCCTTTTCACTTCTGGCTTCATCATCACGCTCTATATGTCTTTGTTCAATCATTACAAACTGTTCCCGCTTGTGAATCAAAGCTGCTTTTAGGTTCCCTAAATCTTTTTCTGTTTGTAGCCTTATATCGTTAGCTTTCGATATTAATCTTTTCTTTACCTTTAATGATTCTTCGAAATCTCTAAGCGTGGCTTCCCTATACTTGACGAATTGCTCGTTAACTTCTTTACACTTATCTTCACATTTACCTGTCAAATATTCGTCCGAGCCATCACAGCACATATCATAATCACAAACCCCATCATTAACTTTATAACTTTCAATATAAGCAGCTATATGATTCTTATTTGCACAGTAAAATCTCAGACTTAAATTATTGGAACACGCATTTGTACCAGGTTCATCAGATCCATCCGGGCAGTCACAGTAGTCGTCATTGATTTGTTCATATGACAATGTAATTGATGGATCACTTAAACATTTCCAAGTCTTCTTCCCTGAAATAGAATCCAAAGTGGGTTCGTAAAGGTGTTGCCTCAAAGGGTCTATTCCTAAAACTTCAGCATAAGTAAGGCCCAATAGTATCAATAGCGAGGATACATATGAAATTGACTTCATAACTTATTCATGTAAGATGATGAAGAAATACATGTGTTCATTAGAGTCGTCCCTAAATGTGAGAAAAGTATTTTACACAAAATCTTTAGAGGATCCTAAATTTATATATTACGCTTACCCTTCCTTAATACAAACTTCAAAAAACTAAATATAAAGATTATTTTCTTCCTTCTATGCTCCAGTATCTTAGATGACCATAGTATAACAATCACAATGACTACGGCAGGTAGGATGCATAATTAATTAATTAACCATTGTTATTGCAGAATTTGAACAATTTTTTTGTTCGCAACACAATTTTGTTTATAAATTTATGTTTTGGAAAATTTTTAAGACATTTAAATGACTTTAATTGAATTTAATGACAAGAGGAAATGTTCAACCGCATCAGGAGAGTTTATCACGATCAAAGTGCAAGAGAATTATTCGGCCTTTACTATCAAAAATTCATTCTTTGAATGACCTTAGTCACAAATACCCTGATTTGCTCCTGGTTGATTTCCAAGTCGATTCAAATATTTCAAAAAATACTAATAATTGTGATCAAAATATATTACATTCAAGCACTTTAAGGAAAGCCGACTCGAGGAACAGACTTGTGGCTAAATATGAAATCTCGGATGAAAGTGATTATGATGACGACCTTGATTTTATAGCTGATGAAACGAAACATCAGTCAGGTCATTTGGAAAGCAAATATATAAAACTAATCAAGCCCAATGATTCATTTCTACGTTTACAATCATTACAGCCATATATATCTTTTGAATTATACGAAGCTTATTGTGAAATTTTCCAAATATTCAGAAATATTATTACATCCACATTATCGAATCAAAATGATGATATCAATGCCTTGCCGTCTCTTACATCACTATGCTGCTTAACTTTAGGTAAATCTATAGCTCTATCTACAAAATCTACTTACTTTAAAGTCAGCCAATCGTTACTTTTTGATGCGGATACTGTACCACGCGACATTCGTTTCTATCAGCAAGAATTACTTGATGAATTTGACAATTGGTTTGAAACTGAGCCAAAAATGATAATTGAAAATTATAGATTGGATTTGTTTATCGGTTATATTATTCATCTTTTAATTGTTCATCGAAAGCTACTATATTTTTTGATCCCGGTATTACTTCATTGGTTATATGATGAAGCACTTAAAGCTCCAGATAAAAAGACAAGAATCCCATTTATAATCAATTCTCTTTTTCATCAATATTGGATGTTTGGAAATGGTTACATTGACTTAGAGGACCAAAAGATAATTTCTGCTCTAAATAGCGACATGTTGGAAAATGTAGATCTTAAAGAATTTTGGATCCTACATAAATTTGGATATTGGAAAGAATTAGTCGGTATCATAGGTGTTAAATCAAAGTTCTGCGCCTATTCAACATATGATAGTATTTTTCTAGAATCAATTTCAATACTGGGACGAATAAATTTTATGCTTTTTCTAGAGTTAGAGTTAGAATTCAAAGATTCAGGCTACTTCCTTACTGAAATATATCAACTAGTCCAGAAATGTCCTCAGCATCCAAATCTGAACTTAGTAATGATAAATGTGTTAGGTGAAATTCTCAATATAGGTAGGTCAGGACTAAAGAATTGTACATCGTCCGTTGAAGTACTTGAACATTTTAGAAATACATTTGATTTGCTATTGGACTTTTTGAGTGTATGGATAGGCTTTACAACTGAGAGTGAAATGGTTTTCAATTCATTATATGACGGTAATGAAGATATGTTTACCGCCGTTACTAAGTTTTGTGAATTTACACATTTAAAAGGTTCGAAAATACTAAGAATATTGAATAATTATTCCTATCAAGATAGTATGGTCCATGCATTACTGGCAAATTACGTTGATTTTTTCGAATGGATCAGGCAGCTAGAAAAATGCATAGAAATTCTAAAATTATACTTCCTAGATAAAACTGAATCAAGTTTACTTGACTATCCACCTCCGGAAATTGCAAGATTACTAGTAAGTATTCAGACTAGATCCAATAAAGGTAAAGAAGAAAATCTAAGCCTTCATGACTTTTTGTATTGGCTAATGGATCATAAACATGTCGAACTAGCTCGTGAATGCTTTATTAAGTTTTACGGAAGCGGCCCCTTCTTTGACAAACAATCTGTTGAGTATATGAGACTTTATTTATTCGAGAAAATTGATTGTTAAGAGACGATACACTGAGACACAAGCACAATATATATTATAAAAATATTCACAATTCTAATTTCTTTTATCGCATATTATACATTGACCGTTTACTTTCTCGTCAGCTAGGATTTCAATAACATTATTCACCACAGCATTTAGACTAATTGTACTTATATTATGTTCTATGTTGGAATTTTTACCCATTTCTGTCTCTGAAATTAATCCTGGTAGCAAAGAGTTTACTCGAACTTTATCTTTAAGCTCTGCTGCCAATGAGGTTGTGAATCCTAGTATTCCTGCTTTACTAGCGGCATATACCGAAGTACCTGGCACATGCATTCCAGTAAGTGAGAGAACCGAAGAAATATTCAATATTTGTGGAATTAGCAACTGGTTCTTAGTAGATGCTTTTGATAACTTTAGCATGGGCTTATAAGCCAATTTACTAAGCAAAATTGGCACAGTTAAGTTTAAATTAATAGTTTCAATTATATTTTGCAGTGTCATTCTAGACAACAATGAATGAGTGGTTACACCTGCACAATTTATTAGAATGGAAACGTCTTTAAGGGAATCTAATAGCATGATATGATCATTTACATCACTTTGATGAAGTAAGCAATGCAAGTCAAAAGGGATGTAACAATGACTTTGGTATTTATTGACTTTGGGTAATTCTTGAACTTGACTGATTAATAATTCTTCACTTCTGGAAAGAAGGGCTATGGAACATCCCTTCAGAGCCAACTCATGGGCAATGGCTTTTCCTAGCCCTTTTGAAGCGCCCGTGATTAGTGCTTTAAGACCTATAAAGTTGGACATCAAGCAATAAGCTAAGAATTTCAATAAAAAAATTCGCGCTAGCTATGATTTATATAACATCTAATAAATGAACATCATTATAATCATTATGACTGCCGTCGTCATTTAATAAACAGCCTCATTTAATATCATCATCACATTCAATTAAGCCTTCCAATTCTTCTAGAACAAATTGTCTAAATCTTCTATTAAGTCCATGAATTCTATCTCTTACATTCAATTGTGATTGCTCTTACCTCTCTATATTCTAAGGAATTATTCAATTTTTCATTAATATTTATACCCATAATTTGGCTATCATATTAATAGTTAGTTTATGATAAATAAAGAAAGAAGGATCATTTTTACTGAGAGGATTGCTTCTTTTCTTCTTTTGATCAAATAATTATAGTAGAGTTGATTGTAGTATAGATTATGGTATAATATTCAATTTGAACTTCCATAGATACCAAATTAAATATTTTATTCTTGTCTAATGATTCTCTAATTAATTTTTGCTACAAGATTGTTCAATACAAAAGTTTATAATATTATTTAAGTAAAAGTTATAATATCAAAGTATAAAATAATTTAATTGGATTCAACAACAAATCCATTAAAATAGTTTCCAACAACAATACCCACTGGGGGATTCAAATTATAACATAATTGAAGGATTCAACAACAAGTCCATTCAAATAGTTTCCAACAACAACACCCACTGGGGGATCCAAATTATAACATAATTCAATTGGATTCAACAACAAATCCATTCAAATACTATCCAACAACAATGCCAACTGGTGGATTCAAAAGTTATCCACCTCCTAATAAAAAAGCAGCACCAATAGGTACAACAAATATTCATAACATAAAAAGATAATGAACATCACAGAAAATATTCTAGATTGGTTGAATGAAAATAATTCTTTACCACTTTAAAACCCCATCAGCAAAAGCAATTTCATTCCCAATTATGCTAACTATACAAAAGAGTGCTTCCTAATATTATTGAGGGTACCAATAATATTTCAGATACCCGATTGCTTTCATTAGCCAGTTTAATAGTCTCACTGGCATGAGTATTAAACCATTCAATTGGAAAATCCCTTGACATTCACCTTAAAGAATCTTCAGCAGCTGAAATTACTTCACAACAACCTCAATAGGGATACTATAATCATAATGAATTTTTTGAGATATAACCTGAAGATTTAATGTACGAAATTGTGCTATTAAATCCACCTTTAGAGCCTCTAATCGTAGATTCAAATCCTCAAGAATCTGCTCTGATTCTTCAGTTAAATGATGATCATCATATATGCTATTGATGAATTGAATCTTAACATTAATTTTAGACAATTTTTTATTTATGAGCACAATGTGCTCTTCAGCATCAAAAAATCGATTCAAAAAATATGACCTAGTCTGGCCAACTTTAGCTGATTTTATTATCCTGTCCATGACGATTGCCATTGCATTAATTTTAACTTCATATTTTTCGATAAAAGGTGGTATGGAGGTAATATTTAGACGTAACTCTTCAATATCCCATGGAATAGCATCTTCTGGAACATTGGGAGCATCTGGAACATTGGGAGCATTGGGAACATCAGGAGCATCGTCAAAAATATCGTCAACAATATCTGGAAAAATATCTGGAAAAATATCTGGAAAAATATCTTCAATTATTTCATTTAAAGGTTCATCTTCTAAGTCAGAATAACAAGAAGAAGATGTGATATCACAAATGGGAAAAACTTCTTCAGTATTATGTACACCACCATTTATTTTCTTCTTCTTAAAAAAAGGAATAGAATGTATAAATCCCCTTATCTTTTTCTTGCTAGGTTGCATATCATTTTTACCAGACAGACCAATTTTGGATTTCAATAAAATTTTATTTTTTGATTTTTCAGTGACATGCTCTCTTATATAATTAAGTTTTTTCCAAAAGCTTTTTTCAACTTCAGCTTCTTTAATAACAAAATCAGATTTTGTACTTTCTACCTGGTAGTTTGAATTTTTTTTATTTAAAGTAAAAAGATTTTTAATTCTTTTTAGCTTTTTACTCTTATTTCTTCTGCCATGATTGGAACTATTTGAAATTTCTTCATCATTGGTAGCTGGTTCTAATTCTGATTCAGGTGTACAATTTTTTTCAGGAAAACTTGAATTTTTATTTGGAACTTTTTCTTTAACAGTTCTAGCTTCCCTCCAAAGTTCCAAGCTGTCCTTATATTTTGAAAAAGATTTAATTAAGCTTCTATTAAGAGGAGTAGGTACCTTGCAAATAACTTTATCATTACTGATAACTTCATCAACTCGTTTTTCATTTTTCTTGAGAAATTCATCATATCTTCTAAATGATATTTGTAGGTTCTGTCTATCTTCGGCAGTGAAGCAGGATTTTAATTCAACTTGTGCCGTTTTCCTTTTCTTTTTTGCAGCTTCAAATTTTTCAAATGAATCCTTTAGACTTGAAGGGTCAAATTTTTCAAACGAATCCTTTAAACTTGAAGCATGAAACTTTTCAAATGAATCCTTTAAACTTTTAGCATCAGATGCATCAAATGAATCCTTTAAACTTGTAGCGTCAAACTTTTCGAATGAATCCTTTAAACTTGTAGCGTCAAATTTTCCAAACGAATCCTTTAAACTTCTAGCATCAAATGCATCAAATGTATCAAATGAATCCTTTAAGCTTGTAGCATCAAACTTTTCAAATGAATCCTTTAAACTCGTAGCATCAAAACGTTCAGTAAAGGATCTTTTTTTTGTGTTTTCTGAATTTGAATTTGAATTTGAATTTGAATTTGAATTTGAATTTGAATTTTCTTCTAATGCGGATTCTGCATGTTGATCACCACCAGATAAATCTTTATTAACTTCTTTATATTTTCTAACATATGGTTTAATTGGCACTTCAGGAGGATCTTCAGAAAATTTTTTAAGTCTTTCTATTAAGTAAGGACTTGGAGAAACAGCAATTATACCACCATAGGATCTGTATATAATATCATTCCTTCTTTTACTTGGTGTACCTGCTGTTGACTGTTGATCAATTGATGTTATAGTTGCTGTTGTTGTTGATGCTGTTGTTATTGTAGTTGTTGTAGTTGTTGCTCTTGTTTCTTCTTTACAATCATTAATGATAGTTAAGGACGATGACGATGATGATGACGTTGTTGTTGTTGTTTTTGTTGAATTGTCATTATCATCACTGATTAATGATGATGTATCATCTCCATTTGAGAACTTTTCTCTATCTAATGTAATATATTCATATTTGTAATTTATTGGTATTGATGATAATGGTGATGTTTTTTTAACTTTAAATGTAGGTTTATTTTCTTTTTCAATGGGCCAATTTTCTTTAACAGATTCAATAAAACTATCAGCACAATTATTAAAATTATTAATATAATCTTTGGTAATTGGAGACTCAAATAACTGTTTCTTCTTGTTCATTTCATAATTGGATTTGATCTCTACCTTATCAATTGAACAATTTTGGTCCTTTAAAAATGAAATTAAGTGAGGTGCTCTGTCTATACAGACTGGCGCCTTATGTTTAACGTGACGTCTTTTAGTTGATTTTGTTAAACACATGATTGATGGTGTAGAAGAAAGAAAGGAAAAGAAAAAGAAAAGAAAAAGAAAAGAAAAAGAAAAGAAGAAAGAAAGAAGAAAGAAAGAAAGGAAAGGAAAGGAAAGGAAAAGAGGAAGAATGAAAGAACTTTTAAAAAAGTGGGAATTTTATTTGTGGTTGTAAAAAAAAAGAATCAAAACTTTCTCTCATACTAAAATAAACCATGCACATGCGCTACCACGCACAGCCGCATCCTTTTGCGAAAAGAAATACAAATTTTTGTTTATGTTGTTATAGTTTTTTTAAAATAATAAAATATTAATAGAAATACATATATAAAAATAACCCGACCCAAAGAATACCATTCGTTTTGAATTAAAAGTTACATAAAAGAAAGAGAGAAAGAAGGAAAGTTAACTATGGTTCTTTAAACACCAGGAGGATTGTCAGGGTTGATACTATCATCAATATTACCAATTGAACTCTTATCTGTTAACTGAGAAGATATGTGATTAGCCGAACTACCATAGCCTAATCTTTTCTCTTCACCATGATAAGAATGAGGTGTTGTAACCACATTTTTTAATAAAATAGGACTAAATTCAATAATTATTTTTCTTAAATTAGTTCTTCTAATTGGTTTTGACAAGAAACCACTCATACCACTATTTAAACATTCTTTAACATTACTTTCATCAGCAAATGCCGTCAAGGCAATAATTGGTTTATCGTATTGTAAATTATTTCTAATCATTTTTGTGGCTAATAATCCATCAACTTTTGGCATTTGAACATCCATAAATACTAAATCAAATATTTCATTCTTTTCCAATGATTCTTTAATTAATTCAACCGCTTCTGCACCATTACATGCTAATGTAACATTTTCGAATCCTTCTAATTTTAGCATTCTTTTAATAACTTCTTGATTAACCATATTATCTTCAGCTACTAAAATCTTCAAATGAGTTAATTCATCTAATATATTACTATGAATTTCAAGTCTTTCGCTACCGGTTGAAGAGCTTGCTGTACCAGTTGATGAACGAGTTACTAGTAATGGTTTATCAAACAATTGACTTCTATCAAATTTAAATTTTTTATCGAATGATTTTGAAGTATTACTTGTGGATGATGAAGTTGAATTTGATCTTTCATCATCCGAAATTGGATATGGCGGATCAATATTTGACGAAGTTGATGTTGATCTTTTACTATTATTATTTGCATTATTTGAATGCTTAATTAGTAAAGGTTTTGCTTCAAAATGAGCAAGCTCTCCAACAAAACTTTCAGATCCTACATCATCTTCATAGCCTTTTTCATCAATAATTGGTGCCTCTATAGGTTGATTAGGATCAATTTCATCTTCATTATTAATATTATTAATATCATCAGGCTCATTATTTTCATCATCATCAAAACTTGCATTTTTAAAGGAAACTTTTCTATTAATTTTGGATTTTGGATTAAATTCATCTTCACAAAATTCATTCATTTCTTCATCACTAACCATAATTTCACCAGTTTGCGGTAATGGAACTGTAAATGTAAATGTTGAACCCATACCAATTGTTGATTTTAAAGTTAAAGTACCTTTCATCATAGTTGCTAATTGTCTACAAATTGATAAACCTAAACCAGTACCACCATAACTTCTTGATAAAGTTTGATCACCTTGAACAAATGGTTCAAAAACTTTTTCTTGTAAGGCAGGTTCAATACCAGGTCCAGTATCTGTTACTTCAATTTGAATTACCCATGTTTTTGGTCTATAAATTCTTCTTATTTTAAATGCTTTATTATTTTTAACTAATTCAGAATTTGCCATATTATGAACGAAACTTGGTCTTTTATCTAAATTAGTACTAAGTGGTTGTGGGGCTGATAATGATCCAGATATATTATTAGACAATTGCTTATTAATTTCTTCGATTTTATTCGTTGAATTAAAATGATCAAGTGTTTGTGGATGAGGTGGTGGCGGTGGCTGAGGGATTTCTGATAAATCTTTATTATTTGGTAAAGTTGGCAATGGTTTGAATCTATTAAATTGTGATTCAAAAATTTTATTTTCATATTCTGTGGTTGATAAAGTCAATAAACTTATATTATCTTCATCTAATAATTTCTCATCTGTTGATGAACTTGAAGAGTTTTCTATAATTTGATCTGGGTTTAAATTTGGATTTGGATTTTGAGCTGCAGGTTTATTTTTTAACAAGGAATTTGCTGATGATGAAGATTTTGTTAATGTTGTTGTTGTACCATCTGATGATTCAGTTCTAGCATGTTGATCATCATTTGATAATTTTTTAACATAAACTTCAGAATAATTATCATTTTTTGACTTTTCTGAATCATATTCACCTAATAATTTAAATGAAACGTCGACTGATCCATCAACAGGGGTAAATTTTAAAGAATTTGATACTAAATTCATAACAATTTGTATAATTCTATTTGAATCACCATAAATAATTAATTTTCGAAAAATATTTGGTTTAACCAAGATTTTAAAATTAACTCTTTGATCAGTAGCTAATTTATTAAAAATTGATCGAACTTGATAAACAATTTCTAAAATTTGAAAATTTGATTTTTCTAATTTTGATCTATTTAATGTATTTTTGGAATAAGTTAATAATTCAGTTAATATATGTAATAATAATTCTCCTGATCTATGAATTAGTTTAAGTGAATCTTGAATAATGGTTGGATCTTTTTCATCCATTGCTATTGACGTCATACCTAAAATACCATTTAATGGAGTTCTTAATTCATGCGATATATTGGCAATAAATACTGTTTTAGCTTCATTGGCTGATTCAGCTTCAATTTTTGAAGCTTCCAATTCTTTAGTTCTTGATTTGACTCTTTCTTCTAAATGAGTATATTGCTTATCTAATTCATTTGTCATAATATTAAATGCTTCTGATAATTCAGTAAATTCATCTTTAAAAAATTTCTTTGAATGTGGTATTCTACCAGGTAATCTAATGGCTGATGAATACATCGAACCACCAGAATTACTTGAATTAACGCTATTTCTTTTATTAATTTTATTATTATTATTATTATTATTGGAAGAATTTTTAGATTTTTCATCATCTCTTGCAAGTCTTTTATAAAATAACGATCCATAAGCTGGAGGTATTATTTCATCTGATGAATCTAGATTTTTTTGTAGTAATTGTTGTTGATGTTCATCTAATTCTTTTTTAGATTTTGTAATTGCTTCAGTTGCTTCCTTTAATTTAGTAATTGGTCTTATGAAAAACACTGCTAATGGGAAAGTTATAAGAAACATAAAAATACCAATTCCAACCACTACTCCAATAATAATTTTTTTTAAACTATTAACTGGTTCTAAAAATGTTGATCTTGATTGTTCAATTATAACTGCCCAAATTGTATTTGGATCTAATTGAATTTGAGTAAATCCAATTGCAACATCTGATCCAGAATATGATCTAACTTTTGTTGACGAACCAGTTGATTTTGCAAATGCTTCTTTAATTGCTGATGAGCTATTAATATTATAAATTGTATTTGGTAATAAATTACTACCTTTAACTGGAAAAACTGTTTGAAATCCAATTGGAGTTTTAGAATTTGAAGAACCAGAATTATCAATACCAGTAATTGGATCACCATATACAGGTTTAACAGCAACAACTGTATAATCATTTGATGAAGTTGATGTACTACCACCAGAAGTTGTATCATTTATTGCAAGTTGAACATTTTGAGCACTTGCTAATACTGTTAAATAACCTGATAATGACGGAGTATTTATTATAATTGAAGAATTTGAATATATTGGTAAAGTTATACCCATAAAATAGGCACTATTTGGATCTGATGAATTACTTACTGGACCCGTAAAGAATGCTTCAATATCAGTTGAAGATAAATCTAATAATGATTGTGGAATTGATGCATTTGCCGATAAAGGATATAAAACATCCATTGTTGGAGCTGAAATTGCTGTTATATTATTATAAGAATCAGCCATAACATCTAAATCTAAATTATATAATCTTGCAGCTGCAAATAATTCTGATGATGTTAAAAATTGATCAAGGGTTGATTGAGCGCCAGCAAATATATCATTTGAACTATTACCTGCTCTATATGAAGATAAAGGAGAAAATATAGCATCTTTTGTAGTTAACCAATAAACTTGATAAAACATATATTCAACTGCTTGTTTAACTTGTACAGTTTTTAATTGTGATATAACTTCTAATCTTTCTGCTCTTAGATCACTTAAATTTGAACTAAAATATAATCCAGTTGTTATACCTAGAATTAATAATGAAAATAAGGATGAAAATCCCACTAAAATAATTAATTGGGGCCGTATACCAATTTTTAAACGCCTCATAATTGATTGATTATTTGATTAATATTGATAGATCGATTGTTTTGATTGAAAGGATTTGGATTGATCGATTTATTGATTTTATTCGATTTATTGATTGATTATTATTCTATTGAAGATTTATATGTTTAAGGATATCATTTATTAAAATTATAAAAGATTTGATGCAAAATGGGGGAAAAATGGAAATAAAGCTAGTTGAATATGTATGTAGTTATTGATAATAGTTATAGTAGTATTATTGATAAAATTTTATGATGGGGAGAAGAAATAAATAAATAAATGTATGAATGAATGAAATTTTTGAAACTTTGAAAGAATGACAATTATTCTTCAACCGAAATTAAAATATGATGACGAGAGAAATGAAAAGGAAAAGGAAATGAAATAATAATGATAATCAATAATATATATATATGTATATATATATATATATATTTTTTTTTGAATTAATAATAATTTGAAACAGACAACCTTGTTAAGGTCTGTTGAATAAGAATTTGGTTTATATCACACAAATAAAATAAGAAAGAATGGTTAGTCGATGAAGATGAGCCGATAGAAATGGTATTATATAGGATGATGGATTAGATAAGATTAGATATATGTATTTTTATTGATTTACTGATTGATTGTTGATGTGAAACGATTCAAAAAAATTTTCTTTTCTTTACTTTTTTTTTTCTGTCTCTTTTCTTTTATTTCTAAAAATAAAATAAAATCCTATTAAAAGATTATATAATTTTAAATAACAATAAATATGGGGAATATAATGAAATATGAAATATGATATATGATATCTTAATATCTTTATATGAAGAAAGATTATATTAATAATATTAATGGTTTAGAATATATTATATATATATATATTTATAGATTTTTGTTGTTATTCTTCTTTTAATTAAAAGTTTCTTTTTCTTAAATATATAACAAAAAATAAAAAAATGACATCATCAAATTTTTTTTAACGAGAATTTTTTTAATGTAAAATCTAGACACAAATTATAATATTTACAATACTTAATAATATATTTTATATTTATAATAAGATCTCTCTCTATGTTTAATTTTTAAATATCTCGCATAATTTTATAATAAAATTATTCTAGAATCCTTTAATTTACTTCCAATCTATAAAATACGAATTTTTCAGTATTTTAAATATTAATTCATTGATTCCCCTCAAATCTACAAACTTTATTTAATAATAATAATAATATAGTAAATATTTATATTCTAGGATTTTAATAACCTATATCGTCCCTCCAGAAAAGTTATAGATTACCAAAAACAAGTTCCTTTTTTTTATATGTATGTAAAGCCCCTTTTTTTGGCTTCATTTTTTGTATGGCCATTTCTCTATATTCTATTCGAGCAACGGAATATTGTATAATAAATAAAACGGAAGTATCTGTGTTCTAAAATATTATTAGTGAAAAAATAAATGGTTGAAAATTTTTCAAATTTTATTAGTAAAACATACATTAGGTGTATATATATCAAGAAGTTGTGACTTCTTAATAACTGAAATTAAATGTTATTATACAATGTATGTTAACTATAATGTTTTGATTTTTTTTATAGTGGTTGAACCTTTTTTTTTTGTTTATTTTTGCAACTTAGACGCTAGCATAATTTTAAAATCATTCTTACTTTTAATATGTTCTTTTCCCTTTTCTTTTTGTTTTTCTTTCTTTCTTCACCTGCAAGACTTATTTCTCAATGTCTAATATCTTTGGTAGTGCCATCTCTACCATTGCTCCACTTTCAATCTTTCCTCAAAGACCAGGTGAAACCGCCGTTCCTGCTAATACAAGTAATTCATCTCCCGTTGAAACAAATAGCTTTTATGGTAATATGTTAGTTGATACCCAAGATTGTTCTATTTTCACTCATCCTTATAGTCTTACTTACTCTCATGCAAATAATAATTATGGTTTAACAATTTATCATGCTCAACAATCAGATAGAGTTTTTGGTCCTGGCAATCCAGCCTCATACTTTTATTCTCCAACTGGTATTCAAGAATTGGTTTTAACCGCTGCTGATTTTAATACAAATTTTACCTTTTCTCTTATTAATATGTCCAAATTTGCCGCTACTGCAAGGTTTACAGCTACTAATAATGGTTATATGGATTGTCCAATGGTTCAAGGTATGGGATTTATAACTGCCATTTATAATAATTTAATTCCTCAAATTAATTCAAGTGTTGGTTTCCAATCAGTTCAAGGTACCACTTCACCAAAAAATGGTATATTAAAATTTATAATAACTTTATTAAATGGTACTACTTGGACTTTATATGCAATAATTCCTTCAGGTCAATCGTTAAGTTTTAAATTACAAGGCAATAATTCAATAATTACATCAAATTCAGTTGATGGTGCTGTTTTTCAAATTTGTGTAGGAGAGGATACTAATTATGATAAAGCAGCCGGATGTTATCCAACTAACTCAAGTATTTCAGCTACAGTTAATGGTTCAACTTGCATTTATGAATTGAATTATTCAGTTTCTGGTTCTTCAAATAATAATACTACTTTATTATACGCTGCTCCTCATCACGTTGCTTCTTTTACAAGTCAAACTTCTTCAACTAAAACTTCGTTAACTTCACTTTCTACTACTTTGGGTACAATGACTGCTTGCTTAACTAATTCATTTCAAATGAGTGAAACTATTCCAACATCCATGGGTTGGGGTCCTTTTACTACAATTAGTGGTAAGTCAGCCAATTATACTGCTAATTCAATTGCTGCCATTACTTCTGCTGCAACCAATGAAGTTAATGATGATGTTGTTTCTATGGCAAATGTTGATTCAATGTATACTAGTGGTAAAATATTATTGAAATATGCATTAATATTATATACAACACATTTTATCCTTCAAAATTCAAATTTAACCAACATTTTATTACCAAAATTAAAGAGTGCAATAGAAATTTTTACGAATAATACACAAATTTATCCATTATTCTTTGATACTAATTTTAAAGGAATTGTTTCTTCGGCTACTAGTGATGCAGATTATGGTAATGGACATTATAACGATCATCATTTTCATTGGGGTTATCATATTCATGCTTGTGCAATTGTTTGTAAAGTTGATAAAGATTTAGGTAATAATTGGTCTAGTTCTATTGAAGATTGGGTTAATACCTTGGTTAGAGATGTTGCCAATCCTATTTTAACTGATCCATATTTCCCAATGTCTAGATCATTTGATTACTTTGTTGGTCATAGTTGGGCCAAAGGTTTATATTTATCACTGGATGGTAAAGACGAAGAATCTTCTTCTGAAGATGTTAACCATGCATTTGCAATTAAAGCTTGGGGTAATTTTATTGGTGATTCTAATATGGAAAATAGAGGTAATTTAATGTTAGCACTTTTAAGTAGAAGCTTAAATCTGTATTTCCTTTATGAAGATAATAATACTATTGAACCTTCAAATTATATTGGTAATAAAGTTTCTGGTATTTTATTTGAAAATAAAATTGATTATACAACTTATTTTGGTACTTTAGTACAATATATTCATGGTATTCATATGTTACCAATTATGACAGCTTCATCTTTTATTAGGAATCCAACTTATGTTCAACAAGAATGGAATGAAGTCTTAGCTTCAATAATTGGTGGTGTACCTGATGGTTGGAAAGGTATATTAATGTTAAATGTTGCTTTATATGATCCTACTACTGCTTATGATTTCTTTAGTAGTTCATCATTTAGTGATGTTTATTTAGATAATGGTCAATCCTTAACTTGGTCTTTAGCTTATTGTGCCGGTGTTGGTGCATCCAGTTAGATATATGAGATAATAAGCGCTTATAGAAAGATACGTAAATATGATTGAAATGAATTCATTTTGAAGAAATCTTTTACTTTTGCAGTTGAAGAAATAAAATAATGCAAGAAAAGAAAAAATAAATTAAATAAATTTATTATTTTATTATTTTGTTTAAAATCAGTATTCATTAAAGAAATTATGATGATATGAACCAATTTGAACATTATGAGGAGGAAGATGATATATATGATCAAATAAAAATCAATCATGGTCGTATCAAACGGCCAAAAGTAGTCCTGTCGTCAAGGAGTAGTCCAATAAGGAATGTTACAATCAAGAACATCAGGATCCCATTACTGAAGAAGAAAAGAGTAGAACGCAAAGACATAGATGAAGAAGAAGAAGAAGAAGAAGAAGAAGATGATGATGATGATGACTATCACGTGGATGAACCAAAAGTAATGCTATTGAGTCAAAGAGTAGAATTAATGAATCAGAAATTATATGAATGGAATAAAATACCTATAATAATCCCATCAAAGGAGATTGAAGAAAAAGAACAATTAGATATTGATTATCAAGTTATACAATTAATTCAAGATAATTTTTCTCGATTATCTAATAGTGTTGGTTTATTGTTTGATAAGTATCAAATTGAGTATGATGGAGGATTATCATTACATTTATTTAAATTATATTTATATTGTTTTCAATATAAGCAAGAAAAATATTTTGATTCTTCACTTAGAGAAAAATTTAGAATGATTTTAAATCATTTGATTATAATTAATGATAATATTAATCGAGAATTCCAACAAAAGTTTATTGTCAAGAAGAAGAATGACAAAGAGATTTTAAGAGACGATACGGAAAAGGATTCTACACGACAAATTATTAAATTATGTATACCATCTATTGTTTATAAACGATTAGATCTCTCTGATCCTTTCAATCTGTAATCTTTCCTTTAAATTATTCCAAAATCCATTATCATAAATATTTATTAAATCATTTTCAACTGATTTAATTTGGGTTAGATTTATTTGATGATTAACTAAGATTGGCTCTTCATTTTTTAAGCTTAAGTAAATATGTGATCCAAGTCTATGATTATAAATTTGCTCGACGTATAGTTGATTATCTTCCAAAGGTTTAGATGCTTTATATAATGAACCTAATTTCACAAGGTATTCAATATCACTCCATTTATCTAACTCATTGGTGGTAACTCCTAAATAAATATATCTAAAATGTAATAATGTAAACCCAATGGTAATGATTGAAAATAAGAAGCAAAGTATTAAGAAAATCCCGGTTATTTTATTAGCATCATCTGAAGATTTAATTAGTTGCCAATAACCTTTATCTCCCCATTTTAAAATTTGATCTTTTAATACAATAAATGAAATAGTTCCACCCCCAACTAATAAATTTATATTAGATAATAAATATAAAAGAAACCATTTATAATTATCATACCCCACACAATTATTAATCCAAACACAATGATGATCGTATAATGGATAACATTTCCCACAAATATTACAATGTTTTGATCTTGCTGGTTTTAATAATTTACAAGTTGAACAAATCTTATTATCAAAAAATATTAGTTGATTATTTTTAAAAGTGGTATAAGTTTCACTGGTGATTTTCCCGGGAGTTATAACTATAGCAAGCGTGGTTGATATATAGATTAATGCAATAGTCATCCAAATATAAATATTAATATAAATTGGTGATTCATATAATCGTACTAAATTTGGATAAGTTTTAATGAAGAAAAAGTAAAAACATGTTGTTACAAGGAGATAATATCCAATTGGAACTAGCCAATTGAAAAATGCTTGTAATTGATTATTAAATATGGTATGATTTATATAGTTATACCATTGTAAACTATATGTAGCCGATTTATATAATGATTGTTTTGTCCTATGTAATGCAGTATTTCTAAATGTAGGTAAATCTGCAAATATAATAATAAATGATATGGTTGATAAGATGATAATTATTAGCAACAAGAAGTAGAATAGTAGGTACATAGTATCATGATATCGTATAGATAGATTTGCCCTGTTATATTCTAATAAGCTCTATACTATCACCAACGCCTCAAAATTGATTTTTTGAAATTAGCCAGAAACAGGAAAAAAAATGAAACTAATTTTTAATTTTTAATTTTTAATTTTTAATTTTTAATTTATTTTAAGAGAGAAAGATAACAATTTATACTTTAATTCATTAAATAATAAGACTATAGAAGACTGGTGCTAACTAATTATGACAAGCACTCAACTAACGTTGATTGATGAGGAGATAAATAACATCTCCAATATCTTACGATCAATTCCATTTTCCAAGACCAAACCACCAAATGAATACTTTCTTAATATTTATAAATTGAATTATGAACAATTAATTATATTAAATGATCAAAAATTCCCAATAGATTCAAGTAAATTATTAAAATTAGGGATATCATTAGGTAATTTATTAAAGACTTTACAATTAGATGAAGAAAATGAATCTCAAGATTCTTCAAGTAATAATAATAGTTTTATGAATAATATTTATAAAAAAACCAATATTAAACAATTACCTCCAACTCCAACATCTAATAGTCAAAGTAGTCCATTCTTAAGTGATTTACCTCCAACGCCACCGCCAAAACCTCATGTTATAAGTAGTCCAAATGGTGGTACAAGTAATGGGTCCGGGTCAGGAACTTTCTCAACTAATAGTAGTAGTAGTAATATTGATCATTATCCATTATATCAAATTAAATTTGTTAAGAATTTATTAAATATATTAAAGAATTTTGATATTGGGAATTTAAATGATGCATCTACTTTAGTAAGAAATGGAAGTTTAGCATCATCAACTTCAAGTTTAGCAACTCAAACTACGTTACCATCTAATTTTATAAATGGAAATAGTTCATCAAATATTAGTCCAATTAAATTAAATTCAAGACAATTATTAATTGAAAAATTAGAAATTAATATTAATTTAGATACTTTATTCACTTATAAAATTGTATTTAATTTATTATTACAAATTTTAAATATAATTTATGAAAATATTATTAAAATAAATCCACCCCCACCGCCACCACCAGTACCCCCAATTCAACAACCTACGACACCATCTAAAGAAAATCATGTTAATATCCATCCAAATAGTGATGAAATATCATCTATATTTTCTTCCAATTCTGATAGTAATCCAGTGGTACCACCTACTCAAGATAGAAGTGAATATAATTCAATTTTAAATCAATGTATTATTCGAGTCTCCAATGGAATCATTGAACCATTCAAGAAATTTGTTTATGTTGAGTTGGTGGAAAGTAGTATACAACATGATTTTAATCGATTATTAACTATTTTATCATAATTCCTTTTTTTTCAATTTATTTGATTTATTTATTTTTTGATTGTTACTCTATCTTATGTTTTTGTTTTTAGTATATTTTATTTTATTTTATTTTATTTTATTTTATTTTATTTCATTTCATTTCATTTTATTTTATTTTATTTTAGTTTAGTTTAGTTTAGTTTAGTTTAGTTTAGTTTAGTTTAGTTTAGTTTAGTTTATTTTAATTTATTTCATTTTATTTTAGTTTATTTTATTTTAATTTAGTTTAATATATGTCGTTTCTAAATAAACCACCAATTGGCAACTCTCTTCCAAATTATATGACTAAATCTTCGACCTAAGACTTTCCCTATCAATGGGAATATAATTTGATTGACTAATAATTTAATTTGATTTATACTTTCTTCCCATTGTTCTTGAGCTGTTAATCGATATTCACTGTCATCAGTTAAATAAGAATATTCACTATCATCATCACTATCCTCATCATTATCATCTATATAATCTTCATTGTCAGTTATATTCGTCGGTATTTCCGGTGATGATGTATGTGGATAGCTTATAATCTCTTGTAGTCTTGATAAATGGGACATGGCATATGATACTGTTTCAATGGGTTGATTTAAAATTGTTGATTCAATCTTGCCCCTAATTTTTTTCTTTGTATTTTTTTTTTTTTCTTCCTTTAATTTTTGGTTTTGGTATAGACAAGTAGCGCTACCAAAACTACAATTTAAAATTAAACTCAAAGTAAAAAAAAACAAAAAAAGAAAAATAATAAAATCAACTATAAACTATTTAATTGAACATATTACTTCTATTACATTAAATCAAAATAATTGAATTGATTGTAATCATAATTTAGAATAGTAATAAAGGTATGTAATGTCGTGTAGTTGTATCAAAACAAAAGAAAAAAAAGAAGAAGAATGTCTCATGAAAATATAAACGACATCCATTGCTCTTCACTAAGTATACTCTCTCTCTCTCTCACAAAAAAAAATTTCGATCTAATTATCAAAAGATGCTAAAAACTGATTTTAATGATCAGATTGTGGAAAAGGTACCCTAGTTTGTTTATCCATAGAGTCATGTCAAGTAGCAGTGTTAATAAAGTTGTTGGTGAGACTGTTGCAGCCACTGGAACCACTAGTACCACCACCACCACCATCAACGTTGATGATTACAACATTATTAAAGAAGGACAAGCTGAAATCTTAACTCCTAAGAAGGATGAAGTATTTTATAATCCTATTCAACAATTCAATCGAGATTTATCAATCATGGCTATTAAAGCGTATATTTCACTTCGACAACAAAAGCATGATGAAACACAAAAGAAGAAGAAATTAAATAAAATTAAAATTTTAGAAGCATTAAGTGCAACTGGATTAAGAGCTATAAGGTATGCTCATGAATTAGAAGGAGATTATGAATTAATCGTAGCCAACGATTTGTTACCAGAGGCTGTTAAATCCATTGATCGTAATATTGAATATAATAAAGTCAAAAATATTAAATCCAATTTAGGTGATGCCATAAAATATATGTCATCAAGTTCAGAAAAATTCCATATAATTGATTTAGATCCTTATGGAACTGCAGCACCATTCATTGATCTGGCCATTCAAAGTATTGAAAATGAAGGAATGTTATTAGTAACCTGTACTGATGCTGGAGTTCTTGCAGGGTCAGGGTATCCTGAAAAATGTTTTGCATTATATGGAGGTAATAATTTCGGTAATTCATTTATAAATAATGAAATTAATCACGAAATTGGTATACGATTAATATTAGGAATGATTGGGAATATAGCTGCCAAATATAAAAAATCCATAGAACCAGTGTTAAGTTTATCAATTGATTTTTATTTTCGATTATTTATTAAGGTTAAATTAAGTCCAATTGAAGTTAAATCATTAGCTAGTAAAACTATGATAAGTTATGGATGTAATGGATGTGGGAATAAATTTAATCAATATTTTGGTAAAATTAAAGATGAAAAGAAATATCAATATCCCAAATCAATATTTAATGGATCAATTTGTACATTTTGTGAAAGTGATTTTAATATAGCAGGACCAATGTATGGTAGAAGATTACATAATGAAGATTTTATTAATAAAATTCTTGAAATTAATAATTCAAGTGATAAATCTATATATGGAACTCATGAAAGAATTAAAGGAATGTTAACTGTTGCTAAGAATGAATTAAAGGATGAGCCATTTTATTTTAATTTAAATCAATTATCGTCAATTTTTAAAAGTCCACCTATATCAATTGATGAATTTGTTAAAGCTATAGGAAATTTAGGATATGAAGTAAGTTTAACTCATGCAAAAAAAAATTGTATAAAGACCAATGCACCCTGGGAAATAATTTTAAAAATTAATCAAGAATGGTTAAAGAGATCAAATCAACAATTATTAAATAAATTAGAAAATGAAAAAGAAGAATTAACTGAAAAGAATTTACAAAAGAAAATCAATTTACAACTGGATTTATATTATAATTCAAATTTATTAACTTCTTCAATTGGTTATAAAATTTTAAATTATTTTAAGGTAAATTTATTAGATATTAAAATTGATTTTGATAAAGATAATGAACAAAGTTTAAAAATTAATAAATTAAGAAAAGTTAAAATGGTTAGATATCAAGAAAATCCAACTAAGAATTGGGGTCCAAAATCAAGACCAAGTTCAAAGTAAAAAGTAAATAGTAAATAGTAAATAGTAAATAGTAGATAGTAGATAAAATTTTATTTTTTATTTAATCTACAATATTATATTATTATAATAAACGCGTTCTTTTAAAGGTAAATAATTAAGTAAAAGCCACATATATTTTCTAATAATATTATATTTTTGCAACTAATATATATATAAATAGATGAAATTTCACAATACACATTGTAAGTATTATATATTATATATTATATATTATATATGTATATATAATAATATATTATTGAGGTATGGAGGTTTCAATTTTATATTTATTCTTGGAAGGCAAAATAAATTAAATTAAAAAAATAATAAAAAAAAAATAAAAATTAAAATTTAAACGTGGACACGCCTTAAATAAAAATTATGAGTCAATTTTATTTTATTTTATTTTATTTTATTTTATTTTTCTTTTAATTAAAGGGGATTATAAATAGGGGTTATAAATATATTTTAAACCATATATATATATATATATATATATATATATATTATGATATTATATATCATTAATCCATAATTATTACATTCGTTAAATAATCTTATAATAACTAATAATCTTATATATCTTATTATATATTATATTATATGACACGTAAAATAAATTTTTATCATCTGAAATCTCTTCACAAAACCGGATATCCCTTTAAAAATTCCATCTAAATATTAACTACTACTACTACCTACACCTTTTTAAACTCTTTAATAAAAATTAATATTATATTACAATAAACTAGTTACACAATATATACCTAGTAAAATTATATATATAAGATATATAAAAAAAAAAACTAAATAAAAATTAAATAAAAATTCCATTTTATTAAAACTAAAAAAATAGTTCTTATAAAAAAAAAATTTTTAAATAATCTCATTTTAAAATATAAAAATGCTATTATTAGTATGAAGTGAATGACAAAAAAATATAAAGTAATAAACTTTAAACAAAAAATGGGAAGTGTGGTTAGCTATTGAATTATTGTTAACTTAAATGTTGATTGAAGGTTGGTTAAAAAATAAACTTGAAGATAAAATTATTCTTTTATTTCATAAGTCAATTTTAAGGAAAAGAATTAAACATTTATTAAAATTCTTCTCTTTGGAAAATCTATAATTTTTTTTGAGATTAATTTTTTTTTATTTGGTTCTTTTTTGTTCTTGTTCTTGTTCTTGAAATTATTATTATAATGAATTATTAATTTATTTATTAATTTTATCTAGGGTAATAAAAAAAAATACACCTAATTAATTAAACTTTAATACATTTAAAATAATAAAGCAACACCAGCAGCAGCAACAGCACCAACTAAACCAGCAGAAGCTAATTGACCAGCAGCAGCACCAGATTCAGAACTGGTACCATTGGTGGCATTAGAAGCATTAGAAGCATTAGCAGCAGAGACGGCAGTAACAGCAGTTAAAGCGATGATAACAGATTTGAATTGCATATTGTCTAGTTATATAATGTCTATTAATGTGAATAAATATATAGATAAAAAAAAGGAAAAAGGAAGAAGAAAAAGAAAGAGAAAAAGGGAAAAGAAGAAGAAAAAGAGTAAATATAAATTTTAAAATTTTAAAGTGGGAAATTTATGGATATATTTATATTAAAAAAAATTTTTCTCATTCCTAAAAAAATTAAAAAAAAAAAAAAAGAATTAAAAATTTTTTTTTTTTTTATTTTTTTTCATTTTGTTTATTTTTTTATTTTTTATTTATTTTTTTTTTTTTTTACCAGCCATCTCATTAATTAAATTATTAAGGATTAGCCTATATAAGTTATATACAGGATATTAATATATATATATATATATGTTTATTATTATTTATTTATGGATATTACTTTTCCTAATTGGGAATAATAATTGAATTTTTTTATTTTTATTATTATTTTATTTTATTTTATTTTATTTTATGCCACACATAAAATATCACAAAGACACGTTATTTTATAGGAGTCATAATTATACAATACAATGCAATATAGTAATACTAATATTAATATTAATATTGGCTGTAAAAAAAAAGATATTCATCGGTTGTATTATTATTTATTACATTATATTATAACCTTATACTATCTTTAGATGGCAAACTACATTAATTTATATAATTATATATATATATATATATATAGATATATAATTATAATTATAATAGAGTAACATGATTAGAAATAGCAAATAAAACATAAGTAAAAAGTCATTCATTAGCAATCAATAATATATCAATTAATTTTATTTTAGTCCCATCTTTTCCCTCTTTTACATCTAGAAAGTTCCACATATTTTTTTTATTTATTTTTATTTTGTCGTTTCTTTTAATTGTGTGCAGTGCACGTGCGGCCCCTTTTCTTTGTTATATATAATTTATTACTGTAAAATTTTAAATTGTCTGTTGTCGTTTCTTTTTTTCTTTTTTTTTTCCGCTGCCAATAATGGATTTATTAAAATTAAGTAATAAAAAAAAAAGTCGCGGTATTTTTTTAATGATAAGCAATTATAATAATTAACGTATTTTACAGAGAGACAGATCTTTTTTTTTTCATTTTCTTCTTCTTACGCGCAAACAAAATTTTTTATTTAATTACTTAATCGTCTATCAATTAATAATGAATGAATGAATGAATGAATGAATGAATGAATGAATAATAAATAGTATACCTCCTTTTTTGACGAACTAAGTGCGGAGAATCAATATTATTATTATTTATTTATTTATTTATTTATTTATTTATTTATTTATTCATTATTTATCATTTGATTTGTCGTGTGTATGTTCATGATTACCGAAGAAATAATTTAATTAAAACATTCCCTTAAAAGAAAGTATAAGGACGAGACGATCGTGCAAAAGTAAAAATAAAAATAAAAAAAAAATAATTTCTTTTTTTTTTTTCCCACTTCTTTTTTTTTCTCTTTCTTTCCCCTGTTTCATAATAAAATTTTTATTATCTTTTACTACAATAATAATAATTTCATCTTTTTATTATTTTTATTTATTATTATTATTATTATTATTGCTATATATTAATAGTTCTTTCCATTAGGGTTTTAATATTTCATCATTCAATTCTTCGTTAAATTTCATATGAAAAGATTTATTTAATCATTTATTTATTTATATTATATTATATATTGGTAGTGTGTACGCCAGTTTTTGGAATGGTTTCCATTTTAGCTTTTTAATCTTACTCCGATAGAGAAAAAAAAAAGACAAAAAAAAAAAAAAAATTTTTGAGATTAAGGCGGGCCCCTCCTATTTATTTATTTATTTTTTTTTTTTTTTTTATTTTTTTATAATAAATAAATAAATAAAAAATTTCTTTTTTTTTCTTATAATAAAAAATTTTATAAAATTTTTGGCTGTGTATTCTTTTTTTTAACCTGCTAAAAATAGAACTTCAAAAGGCTTGTACTTTTTTCTTACTCATCCAATTTTTATAATAAAAGAAAATTTTATAATTTTAATAATACTATTCCTTAAGTTTTTTTATTAATCGCAAAGATTAATAAAATTCTTTTATTATGAGAGACAAGATATTCGTAATTAAAAACCTATCATAATAAAAGGCTGACTTATCGTGTGTGTGTGTTGATAGTAAACAAAAAAAATGGTTTTAACAAGGCTTAGAACCTATTTTATGTTTGTAATTAAAGAATGCGTAAGTATATATATATATATATATATATATATGTATACCTATGTGTGGAATTTGTATGTGTCTGTCTGCGATTAAAATATAAAATATAAAATATAAAATATAAAATATAAAATGAAAAATAATCTGTCCCGTCTTTTTTATTTTTCCGCCTATTTTTTATCAATCTCAATCTCAATCTCACTAAAAAAAAAAAAAAAGAAAAATATTTTTCCCTTTTTTTTAGCCCTGTTTTTTTCTCATCTCATCACAATTTTCATTTTCACTAATCGTGTATTTTCCTTCTCTGTTAACCCTTTATAATTTGTGTGTGCGACTTTCACTAGTTTAGTTGACTTTACTACTTGAACCCTCTCTATCTATGCAGTGAGAGACACCTAAAGGAAATGTCGATTGGTGGTTGGGTGACTGGGTTACTAACAATTTAAATGGAATGGCAACATTTCTGGGAACACCTTTCCTTTCCTTTCCTTTCCTTTCCTTTCCTCTACCTCACTTCATTTATACCTCACCCCATCGGCCCCCCACCCGATTTTATAATGCTCTTCATTTTGTATGTAATTAAGAAAAAAGCCTTTTCAAAATTTTTAGGTTGCGAAAAAAAAAAGGAATTATTGAAGTCGCTTCTGCAAAGTCAAGCAAGATGCTTTCTTCGAAATAAATTTACCAGTTATTATTAAATTATTAAATTATTAAATTATTAAATTATTAAATTATTAATTATTATTATCATAATTATTATTATTATTTACATTAATTAACTATACAGATATACCTTTTGTTAAAAAAAACCTTATACTTTTTAATTTAACTTTTTTTATAATTATTATTATTATTATTACTATTTCATTTTATTATTTCATTTTATTATTTCATTTTATTACTTTTTTAACTAATAATGATGATTAAATTTGTTTCAGAAGATCCTTACCATTATCTTCTTCTTCATCTTCATTAATATCAAATATCATTTCTTCATTATTTATGACTTCATTAGGTTCATTACTTTTATTTTTATTGTTATTGCTATCCTTTGATTCGTTATTTTCTCCTTCCTCGCCTGCTACTTCTTCATCATCATCATCTTCTTCATCATCTTCATCATCATCTTCTTCATCATCTTCTTCATCATCTTCTTCATCATCTTCTTCATCATCTTCTTCATCATCTTCTTCATCATCTTCTTCATCATCATCTTCATCATCTTCATTCTCCTCATTTTCATTCTCTTCATCCTCATCCTCATCCTCATCATCTTCATTCTCTTCTTCCAACTTGGCAATTTCAGCATTTTTCTTTCGTTCAGCATTTATAATACTAATTTTCTTTCTTAAAATTTCTACAATTTCTGTCCATTCTCTCATACCTCCCATACCAATATCTCCACATACCAATACTTTTTCAACTGGTTTTAATACTTCTATTCCAAATTCTTCCGAACTTATAATTCTTAATTGTTTCCCCGTAATTGGATGAGTATACATAAATGTATTCATAGCTGGTGCTACTAAAATTGGTTTTTTAATACTTGGATTCCAACTTCGAATAATTGAGGTCAATAAATTATCCGCAATTCCATTAGAAATTTTGGCTAATGTATTGGCCGATAATGGAGCAATTAACATTATATCCGCCCATCTTCTTAATTCATTATGTAATATCATTTTATCAAATGGATTATGCTTCTTCTTATTATTATTATTATTATTATTATTTATCCCGAGTGAATTACTATTAGTTGAAGCAGCAGTGGTTTCTGTAGTAGTATGATCTAAATCCTTTATATAATTCCCCCATTCATCTTCATCTCTCCAAATTTTAACATTATTATTTAATTTTAATCCCTTTAAGAAAAAACTTGAATTTTTAGTAACAATTAATTGAACACTAATCTTTTGAGGTCCATAAACTTGAAATAATTTATCAATTATTAATGGTACTTTAATAGTTGCTACTGATCCAGTACATGCCAATAATATATGGAATTTCCCATCATCTTCCTTGGAAAGATACTGTTGAAATGGTACTGGTGGTCCAACTGGTGATGCTACAATGGTCTTATTGGATTTTTTTAATGATGATTTTCTCGATGGATTTTGTGATCCATTAGCACTGGTATTATTGGATGTCGATGTAATATTAATTGGTACGGCCGATGTAGTAGGAGTAGTGGTAGTACTAGTATTAGTAGATATTGCCATTGGGGTTGGTGTTGATGCTGACGGAGGGGGTGAGGGAGATTTATACCTTGTTTTATTATTATTATTATTATTATTATTAACATTAAAATTACTAATATTACTACTTCTATCACTTTGTGATTCAAATGAAAAACTGGCTTTAATTAAAGTAGGAGTTATCTCATTATTAAAAACTGGAGAATTTATTCTTGGTGAACTATTACTAGTAGTGATTATATTATTTAAAATTGGCGGAGTAGGGGTTGAAGTGGTTGATGATGATGTTCCACCAACTACTTTTGGTTGAGATGATGATTGTAATGATTGTAATCTTGATTGCTGTTGATTATGAACTTGCTGAAATACAGAATTCTTAGGTAAAAAACTAAGTCCTTCATTATTATTCCCAGTAGAATTCTTTCTACTAGTTAAACTAGTCTTTCTTGATGGGGTGGTTTGGATTGGTGGGAATTGATTAGTTGAGCTTGAGATTGGTGATATATTTTCTTGATTAGTTACATTCACAGCTGATGGCTGAGAACTAATAGTAAATCGACGACTACGTTCTTGATTATCTAAATCTCCAAATGATACGGATTGAACGGCTTTTAATGGAGGTGTAGTGGAAGTGGGACTAATAGTAGTATCTTGATTACTCGTACTTGTCGTACTTTCGAATTGATTACTCATATTTTCTGATACTTTCTTGGTAGAAGGTAATGGAATGGAATATATAGGGTAGGGAAATGATGGGATAAGACAAGATTATCTAAATGAAACCAACTATATCTTTAATGATTGATTACTTAAAAAAAATTTATGTGGTCTGATTGGTATAAAAACTCTGCTGTTAACGATATTTGTAATTTTTATTTTTATTTTATTTTATTTTTATTTATTTTTTTTTTTTTTTTTTTTTAACGTGTAGTAAAAATCGTAAATATAAATTTTGTTGGAATGTGAAGAACAAAAATTTTTTTGTTAACTTTACAACAAATCAAAAAATTACCGCAATTTTGTTTTACTATAACAATAATAATAATAATAAAATATAATAATAATAATAAAATATAATAATAATAATATTCTAATCTGTTAATACACTGTGTTACTCTACAGATATTTATATTTAGAAACTATAACCATCCATCAACTATGATGTAATTATATTAATTTCTTGGATTTTTTTTCCCCCTCTCTATCTATCTATCTATCTATCTATCTCTTCTCCTCCTTATTTCATTCATTTTATACAATAAACTAGTAGAACATTTGATTTATATCTGATCTTATGTTATAAGAATTTAAAGTAAAACTTTAATCTTAGATAACATATTAATTACTTAATTAATCTTCGATTTATTAAAGCGTATCAACAAATATTTTGTTCAATATATATAAATAGAACAAAAAAAGAAAATCAACGTTTGCAATTAACACATATAAGGCACATCTTATAGATAACATTCCATTACAAAGAGTTTTATATATCTTTCAAGCTTTACTTTAAAATAATGAAGTTGAAGTTGAAATTTTTCAAATTATCACGTGTATTATCAGGTGATCCTCAAGTACCAAAAAAATACCAAAAAGAAAAAAGCTTTTAGTAAATAAATGAATTGGAAACATTTTCAATTAACATCACTTCAATCTATAACCATCAAACATCATGAATATTCGTCAACAATTGACTCTGTTCTTAACTGTTGCATATGTGTTTTCCTCAGCATTCATATTATGGAAAACATTATCGTTAATAACAAATTCTCATTCACCAATAGTTGTTGTATTATCAGGATCAATGGAACCTGCATTTCAAAGAGGTGATATATTATTTTTATGGAATAGAGATGAATATGCTAATGTTGGAGATATTGTGGTGTATGAAATCAAAGGAAAATCAATTCCTATTGTTCATCGAGTATTAAGAGAACATCATTCAAAAGATTATGCGAAACAATTATTATTAACAAAAGGTGATAATAATCCAGTTGATGATTTAGGTTTATATGCCAAAAAACAAATGTATTTAAATCAAAAAACAGATTTGGTGGGTTCAGTTAAAGGATATTTACCAAAATTAGGTTATGTTACCATTTTAATAAGTGAAAATGTTTATTTTAAATTTGGTTTATTGGGTTTAATGTGTGTATCAACTTTATTCTCAAATGAATAAATTAAATTAAATTAAATTAAATTATATTTATATTTATATTTATATATGAAAACGTAAATATAAGAAAAATAGGGCATTTATATTATTATTCTTGTAGATTTTGGGATTATTATAAATTCCAATTTCAAGATCAATTTTTGTTATGCTATAATCTCAAATTTAGCTGGTATGGCATAACAAAAAATTTAAAATCAATTGTTATTATTACGCTAAATTTGTTAATTATGTTACTATTTTTATAATTATTTCTATCTCATTGAATATGAATTCTTGATATTAAGTTTTTGTTATGCATTATATCGAGTAATATAAATATGAGAGATATTTTCATTAAAATTTAGCAAAATATATTAAGCAATTTTTTCTTTTCTTTTTACTATTAATATTAATTTTATTATTTCAAAAATTATTCATTATCATTATGTATGCTTTTCCAGGTTATAATCGTGAAGTTTATGATGAAACTTTTAATAGATTCTTAGCTGATAATTGTGAAAATATTTCAAAGCAAGAAAATCGTTCATATTTAATAGATAATAGAAGCTATCATTGGAATTCTGGGTTATACGGAAATAGTAATTATAAACTAAGAAATAATGACTATTCTTCAATAATTGATTATAAATTTACCGAACAAGAAATTAAAAGGAAGCAATTTAACGATCTTAAATATAAAGTTCCTTATAATCTTCGTTCTTTGTTTAAGAAGGATCGAATTGTTTTAATACTTGAACGAGGTAGATATCATAAAGCAAGTTTGAAACGTTTTGGTGCAATTGATCAATTTATTGAATTTAAAACTGATTATTCTGAAGAAGTCTTTTTAATTACGTTTTTCAACGATGAACATATAACTTTAGAAAACATGTTATTACCTAATGAAGATGGTGAATTTGGAATGTTTTACAATATTTGTGAATATTTTAATTGTCACTTGGCTAAAAGATCAAAGTATGAAATAGTTAAATTAAACACTAATCATGCATTGACAGAACCAACATTAAGCACATCGTCTTATTCTGATCTTAGATGATTGCAAAAAAAGACAAAAAAACATTGAAAATCCAAATTAATTGTTTAAATTACCAGTAACATTCTAGTAAAAAACCTTAACCTACATTCTACCAATAACTAAGGCGCTTTTATTACCTCATTCACTCACTATTTTAATTTTCTAATTAGTAGAATCAAAATTGTAAATAATATAACCATTGATTGTAACTTTATTAGTGGCGTTGTAAAATTCAAGTCATTCTTATACCTTTATATATTTAATTAATAAAAAAAGTTTAATTTATAGTTATATATATATTTCAGACTAATGTACAATATAATTATTTGCTATTTAACATTATCTTACACCTAAATTGATTAAATCCAAAAAAGAAATAGAAAAAAAAAATAATGAAGGATGCGAGGTTCGAACTCGCGCGGACACAGTCCAGTAGATCTTAAGTCTACCGCCTTAGACCACTCGGCCAACCCTCCATTTTTCAAGAAAAAAAGCTTTTAGGATGATGATACAGTGTTCATCTCGAAAAAATTTTCGTGGGCACTGGTATTAATAATTTTTATTATTTTTATTACACTGTCTAACCTAAATGGCTTAAATATAGGTTAGTCGAACGCAAACGTATTTCTCTTCGGGTATAGTCATTAATATATATATACGAACAAAAAAATTTTTTTTCCTATTTTTATCTCTTGTTCTGTTCTTGCTGGAGAGTTTTAGTGTGGTACTAATAATTTTTATTATTTTTATTGAGTCCTACACTGTCTAACCTGATTGGCTAAAGCAGGTTATTCGTACATAAATGTATTTCTCTTCAAGTATAAACTACATATATACGAAAAAAAAATGAAATTCTACACGTAATGAACAGTCCTGTTATACCTTAAATTTAAGATTACGTAAAGATAAATCATAACTTTTATTTTGGACCAATTTATTGCTTAAAAATGAACATATATTAATCTGAGCTCTGTGGAGGGAAAAAATGAAGATTAGAACCTGTAATAAGAACTAAGAACTAAGAAATAATAATGATGATGATCATCATCAATAGTTGAAATATTTTCTTGAAGATCATGCAAAGTAAATCATCATCAAAATTTAAAATAATTGGTTTTAATAATTGCCAATAATAATAATAGTAATTGTTATTATTACCAATTATTATTCTAATTACTATTTAATAATATTCATAATAAGCTTTGGAGGAAACATATGTTAAACTGAACAGTAAAATATATATAAAATAACCCTTTAATTTTAAATATAAGATTTATTATTGGTTACACAAATATCGTCTAATGTGTCAAAATAATAATAAATAATAAATAATAAATAATAATAAATAATAAATTGTAATAATAAACCAAGGTGTGTGATTGTTGTTTAAATTTAAATTAAAAAAAAATTAAAAATTGTAGCGCGTCCTTCTTAATAAAAATTTCGGGATTTAATTTAAACCCCTTTTGCAGCAAAGTACGAGCAACTCTAACCATGTGATTAATTTAAACGATAAATAACAAATTCATTTTGAATCAATATAATGTTTAATTAAGTAAAGATCTGTACAAGAATAAAATATATAATATACAATATAAAATATAAAATATTATAAAATATTATAAAATTTAATTAAAATAAAATAAAATAAAATGAAAAAATTTATATGATTTACAAATTGTGAAGCCACTCTCAAATTTCATCCTATCGGGTATAATTTCGGTCCATATAAAAATCTACAACAATATATAATTTATATGTATCATCATCATATTCATCAATATGTATATATGATATCTAACACGTATAACTCTTTTTATTTTCAAAGTCTGATTTAGAATTATTATTTATTTATTTGTTTATTTATTTTTTTGTTTATTTATCTTGTCCTTTAGTTGATATCTTCTTATTTCATCCCTATCAATTAATGGAATAAAACCCCACATACCCCCCCAACGTTCTCCTCCAAAACCATTTTATCATTTTCCTAGACTCCTGCTCCATTCCAAATAAATCATTTATTAATCATGAATGATAATATAGAAATTTATGATGAAAATCTTATATTTTATTCATTATTATTTATCATATTTACTCCTGCAACTTTAATATTTATATTTCGAAAAAATCGATTAATTAAATTATTACAAGATGTTACAATTAATGATACAAAAATTCATGGACAATTATTAATTACAATTATATTAGGATTAATTAATTTAAATATTTGGTATTTTTTATTAACTACCATAATTAATTCATCATCAAATTATCAAATTCAATCGAGAAATTCATTTAAATTAATTTATTCCCCCATGATTTATGATATACCAAAATATACTTATGAATCAGTTCCATTAACTTTTTATTCATTTATTGATAAAAGATTTGATAATTCAAATGATATATCCTGTAATGAATTATCATTTGAAGATAAACAATCAATTGAATCATCAGCTTATTTAATTGAATTAGATAAAAGAGATTCAGTTCAAAGTTTAACAATAATTCGACAAAAATTATTAAATATGTTAAGATCTCAAAAATGGCCAGCTTTAGGATTTTTCTTTCGAGATAATACTAATAAAAATAAAATAGCTGATATACTTCGTAAAAAATGGTTTAAATTAAATTTATCATCAATTTGGTTAGATAAATATAATATTTATTTTACAATTACAAGAATTATGTATAGTGAAAATGGTAATAAATCAGAATCAAAAATAAGTTCAATTTATGCCCAAATTTATGATAAACAATGGAATGAAAAATTTAATTATAAATTTCCAAATTCATCAATAAATTTCCCCTTGGTTTTACCCGTTGAAATGGAAATGAATCCACGAGCAGATATAAATCAACAAGGAATGGGTCCCCAAAATCCTAAAATTATTTTAAGAAATTATCATAATAATATAACTGGAGTTATAGATCAAGAACCCGTGATTGTATATAATGTTAAATCAAATAAAAGTAAATTTAAAAATGTCATGCATTTATATCAACCATTAACTAATCCTAATAATACTGTTTTATTAAGTTTAGAAAATCAAACTGAAAAAAATAGTCAAAATTGGATTCCATTCTTTGATTATCAAACTATTGAAGATGAAGATTATATTAATTTTATGTATAATTTTGAAGATTTAACCATATTAAAATGTCATTTAATTAATGGTACATGTGAATATTTAACAGAAAATAATAATAATGAGAATGATAATAATGAGAATGATAATAATGAGAATGATAATAATAATAATAATAATAATAATAATAATAATAATATTGGTGAATTAACTGGTAGTACTCAATTATTTCAAATACCTTCACACTTATTACCAAATTCAAAATTTACCAAGAATAAATCATTTTGGTTTGGAATGGCAGAATCAAAAAGTTTAAATTGTGGATGTATGAAAGAAATATCTCGACCTCATGGATATTTATTATCAAAATCCAATAATAATAATAATGATGATCAGCCATCATTTAATATTGATTATATATCTTCATTATTAGATTTTAATATTGATCCTGAAAATTGGGATAGAATTGAAGATAAAAAGTGCGTTGATGGTAAAAATATATTAATCCCTAATTCAATTTCATTTTGGGATTTTGAACCAAAGAGAAAATTAGATGATTATATGGCTTTAAGCTTTACTGAAGCAAATCACATTAATAAAGTGGTTCATATTAAAGGGTGGTTAAAACATTTGAATAAAGTTTTAAATTCTAATCGAGCCTCAATAGTTAATAATAATAATAATAATAATAATAAAAAATTAACTGCTTGTTCAACTAATTTAGCCGAAGATTATTGTAAAGTTACAGCACAAAAATATCAATGGGATTGGACCGATTAATATATATTTACGTTGCTTATTATAGTTATTTATTTGTTATTATATTTATTTATTTATTTATTTATTTGTTATTATATTTATTTATTTATTTATTTTTTGATGGGTTGTATCATAATATATCCTTTTGTAGATTTTATTAAAGATACAAAAGAAATTAAAACATATAAAACTCTAAAAAAAAAGAAGGAATGGAGGGGAGGAAAACATGTAAACATTTTTATGCATTTATAGAATAGACAAGAAAAAAAAAATTAAAACAAACAATAAGTAAGTATCAAAGATAAAGTAAAACCTACCCTATAGGAAAGAAAAAGAAAAAAAAAAAAAGAATTATTTTAATTTTCTTCTTGAGGTGGAGCAGAAGTACCTCTTAAAGTTAAAGGATAATGACTACCTTCTTCAACTTCATCTTCTTGATTATCAGCAGCCAAACCTAATTTAAATCCAATATAATCTTCAGTATTTAAAGATTCTTGAGCTTCTTGTAATGAACCTAAATCACCAGGAGTCATAATTCCATATTTACCTCTTGGAGATCCAGGTACTGATAATGGTCTAGTTAATTTAAGATTTGAAGTATTATTAAATGGATTTGCACCATTTTTAAATTTATCTGGATAAGCTCTCTTTAAAGATAATTGACGAGCTTTAATATATTCGAGTCCCATTCTTTTCCAATCTAATAAATCAGATAATCTTTCAGTTCTATTTCTTTGATTAATTCTTTGTCTTCTTGTCTTTTCAGCAAAATCAAACATATAATCAGTTAATTGATTAATTGATTCATCAACTGATTTCATTCTTCTATCAACAATATAAATACCATAATCACTAGTATTTTCAATTAAATCTTCCATATAACATCCAAATCCTGATAAATTAGTAGTAATTGATGGTACACCCATAACAGTACATTCAGCAGGTGTATAACCCCAAGGTTCATAATATGATGGGAATACACCTAAATGACAACCTCTGACAAATTCATCATAATCAATTGATAAAATTGGATTATTAGCATTAAGAAATTCAGGATGGAAAATAATTTTAACACGATCTTCTGGTTTATTAAATAATTGAACTCTTCTAATTTGATTTAAAATTGGATCCGTTGAATCATCTGCCATATTATGAGTTACAATTGGTGGTAAACCATCTCTTTTTAAAGCAAAGATTCTTCTTTTTAATAAAACACGATCAGCTGGTTTAATTAATTCATCAATGGATGGAACTTCACCACCATGATTAGCATTACCAATATTATTAAATCTTGCACAATGTTCAAATAATCTTTCACCAACTTTCTTTTGAACTTCTTCAATGGTACTTTCTAATTGTTTTATAACTGCTTGACCTTTTAAAGTTTCAACAGTATAAGAATGAGTTTTACCTGGCATAATAATAAATGCCACAATGGTTTTATTAGAACCAGCTTCTTTTAATCTATGATTTAATCTTGCTAAACTTTCAATAAAAAAATCACAACCTTTATTTCTAAATTCATATCTACCAGCAATGAAAAAATATAAGGTATTATCTAAATCAAAATCATAATTACCATAAAAATGACCTTTAACAAATTCATTAATTTTTTGTTTTTTTAATGCATGTAAATTTTGAAATTCATGAACGGCTTGAAATTTAACAACATTTAAACCATTAGGTAAAACACCATCAGGTTTTCTTTTTAATAAATGTTCAGCTTCAAAAGCAGTAATATGAGATACAGTAGTAAATACATCTGATGAATGAGTGGCTGATCTTTCAATACAATATCTATGATAAATACCTCTTTTACCAGCTTCAGCATCAACATCAAAATTTGATAAATTATTATAAAAATCAGTTGAACCAGCACATAAATATCTTCCTAATAAAGTAGCATGAGTTGTAAAGATTGTTGTAACATCAATTCTTCTTTTTCTACATAAAGGTAAGGCAATACCAGCTAACCATTCATGACAATGACATATAACTGCTCTTTCTCTATCATTATAAACCAATTCACCTAAAAACCAAGCCACTAAATAACCTAATAAAATAGCTTCATTAGTTTCCAGATCATGATCAGGAGTTGGAATCCCAGCAATATTCCATAAATCATTTTTCCATTCATTAAGAAGATGACCAGCTGACCAAATATCAAAAAGTAAAACACGAGGAGCTCCTTCAATTAACCATCTACCATATAACCAACGAATACCTCGTTCACTCATAGAATCCAAGGTTTGTTTAATTAATGGGTCTTTGACGGGTAATTCTTCAACTTCAATTTGAGCTGATTGATAATTTAAAGGACCAATTAAAGTATATCTTTCTCTATATTCTGCCACTGTAATTGGAGCTTTTGATTTTAAAACCGAATAAATCCCACCTACTTTATGAGCCACTTCAGTAGCCACTTCGAAAAGTAAATGATTGGTGATATCTCTTGTCATTGTATAGAACTTGGAACTTGGTTTATTTAATTAATTAATGAATTGAATATTGAATTGAATTGATAAAAAAAAAATAAAAAAAATTAAAATAAAAATAACGACTAATTATAAAAATGGATTAAGGGTTAAAAGATAATGCAAATTTTTGGAGGAGGAAAGGGGGGAGGGAATATAAAAAATGACTTAACAATACAATTATAGATTCCAAGTTATTCTTCAAACAATGTATATGATATATATGAGATATATATATGATAATATGAAAATCAATTAATGAATTGTTATAAAGAAGAAAAAGGTGTTATGTATAATAAATAATAATAAAAAATTTCTTAATTAATGTGGAGATTTTGGGGAATGAAATTATTTATTAAGATTAATTGGTGGTTGTATTAAATTTTTGTTACTCACTAAAATTTATCTTTATTTAGTGAGTAAAAATTTATTAATGAGAGATCTCTCAACAAAAGTGGGGATGACCAAAAAAAATACTTTTAATTTTAAACAGGGAGGGGCAGACACACACACACACACAAATTAATTAATTAAATGAATACCTCTCTCAATGATATATATTCGTTAATTCTTATTAAAAAGAAAAGAAATAAAAGAAATAAAAGAAATAAAAGAAATAAAAGAAATAAATGGTTTTAATAGAAATAATAAATTTATAGATAATTTAACATATATTTATATATGTTAAATTAACTATGTATACTAAAAGTATAAAACTTATCACTAATTAAGGTTGTTCCTTAAAGATTTTTAATTTAATTTAGTGAAGAAAAAAAAACAATTTTATGAGAGACAGTGTGCTGGTTAAAAATGAATGACTTTCTTTTTTTTTATAGGCGAAAAATAAATAATGAAAAAAAAAAAAAAAAAAAAAAAAAAAAAAAAAAAAAAAAAAAAAAAAAAAAAAAAAAAAAAAAAAAAAAAAAAAAAAAAAAAAAAAAAAAAAAAAAAAAAAAAAAAAAAAAACAAATTGTGCAGCGAAGGGAAGGTAAAAAAAATTGATTAAAATTGAAAAAGGGTCAACAACACAAACACACCATTAATAACTAAAAAAGTGGCGAGTCAATGTTATGAATTCTGTTGCAATTTTCCGATTTCAACATGGGGTATTATATAATATAATATAATATAATATAATACAATATAATACAATTTAAAAATTATTTAATTTTATAACCATTACATATAACAGATTGTTCTTTTTCTGTCAGTAAAAAATTAATGAAAAATTAGATGAAAAGAAAAAAAAAATAATTATTCGCTCACTAAAATGTTTATAAAGGACATTGTTAAGCCGCCCAATTTATCATTACCATCATACCACTACAACCATATGTATAATATGAAAAATATATCATATCTTAAACTGTCAATTAACGGAAAATTTTGATAATTTCCATAGTACTTATATACCATATATTACCATGTATCCTTAACTACCAAGTAAAATGAAATTAAATTGAACAATGTCATAAATTTAATAATTAATTTTATTGTTTTAATTGGAATGTGAATGGAAAAACATAAGTTTTTAATATTTACTTAACAATAACGCAACATATGGATAAATTTTTTATTTTTTTATTTTATTTTTTTTTTTTTTTTTTTTTTTTTTTTTTTTTTTTTTTTTTTTTTTTTTTTTTTTTTTTTTTTTTTTTTTATTTTTTTTTAAGAAAAAATATGAAAAATCACCTGATCATGCGGCGCTTGCATAAATTGCCTATTTGGGATAAGACATAATAAATAATAAAATATTTAAATAAATAATTAAATAATAATTAAATAATAAATGATAAATAATTAAATAATAAATGATAAATAATTAAATAATATTTTTGCATCCATATTATATAAAATAAGCTTCTATAAATAAATAACAATATCGCTTAAATCAATAAAAAGAAATCATTATATTTAATATTGGATAAACGTGTAATTATTATTTTAATTAAATTTATATATGTATATACATAAGCAAAAAATGTACAATCAAGATCTTTTTATTGTAACAGTTTGAAATATTTCTTAATTAATTAACAACAATAAAACTTTTAAAACCAGTTTTTTATTTATTTTTTATTTTAAATAAATAAATAAATCGATATCAAATATAAATTGATATATCCCTGTTTAGTTAATTGATTCCGATTATAAATATATATATATATAAATATATTTAAATTTGTATATTGGAATTGACCTACCTAATTGGGATATGATTACTGCGGAGGATATCAGAAAAATTTCTTAGCATTTTATCTCATATCTCTATCTCATACCCAATTTAAATTTAATAGATAAGGGTCTATAAATTTTATAATTACTGTAAATGAAAGAATATGAAAAAAAACCTAAAGGTGGGGGATCCATCCTTCTTATCAACTATTGAAACTTAGTTCAAAACTATTTAAGGTTAGTTATCTTTCCTGTAATGTAATATAGAATTTACAGAATTAATTAATTAATTAATTAATTAATTAATCACTCATAATGAATATCATAAAATCAAGAACTGAAGAACATCTTCATAATGTATTTTCTCATAAATCAGAATTAAGATCAATTGATCCATTACATGCAGCTAATGATGTTGAATTATTAGCTCAAATTGGTTATAAACAAGAATTAGATAGACATTATTCAATTTTACAAGTATTTGGAATTGCCTTTAGTATTATGGGACTATTACCATCAATTTCTTCAACTATTGCTACTGGTTTAGAAGGTGGACCCGTTGGATTAGTTTGGGGTTGGTTAATTTCAAGTATTTTTATATTTTGTACTGGTACTTCAATTACAATTTTAGGATCAGCAATGCCAACTAGTGGAGGTTTATATTATTATACTAATTATTATTCACCAGAATCAATTAGAGTACCTTTAAGTTTTCTAATTGGTTGTTCAAATACTCTTGGATTAATGGGAGGAATTTGTTCAATTAGTTATGGATTTGCCGTTGAAGTTCTTTCAGCAGTTTCAATTCAATCAGATAATACTTTTGAAATAACTAATGCAAAATTATATGGTGTATTTGTGGCTTGTGTTATATCAAATGTAATAATTTGTTGTTTAACAACTAAACATACCGCTTCATTACAAACTGTTTCTATTATATTTAATAGTTTTATTTGTTTATTATTTCTTATTGCAGTTCCAATTGGTGCAAGTAAACATCTGGGATTTAATAATGGTCAATATATATTTGGTAAAATTGAAAATTTTAGAACTTGGAATACAGGTTGGTCATTTATGCTTTCTTGGATGCCAGCAATTTGGACAATTGGTGGTTATGATTCAGTAATTCATTGTTCAGAAGAAGCTAAAAATGCTCAAAAGGCTATCCCTTATGGAATATTAGGTTCAATTAGTGCTTGTTGGGCCATTGGTTGGGCTATTGTAATAGTTTGTGCGGCATGTATTAAAGATGGTGATACAGAATCAGTTTTAGGTACAGTTACTGGTTCACCAATGGCACAAATCATTTTTGATGCATTAGGTAAACAATGGGCAGTGGCATTCATGGCATTAATTGCTATTGGTCAATATTTAATGGCTTGTTCAATTATGATTGCTGCTTCAAGACAAGTTTGGGCGTTTGCAAGAGATGATGGTTTACCAATAGTTCATAACTTTGTTAAATATGTTAATCCAAAGATTAAAGTTCCAATTAGAGCTACATTATTTGCTGGTTGTCTTTCTTTAATTATAGGTTTAATGATTTTAGTAGGTCCAGCAGGTGCAAGTGCATTATTTTCTTTAGGAGTTGCTTCTAATTTATTAGCATTTGGAATGCCAGTATTTTTAGTTGTCTTACCTTATGGTAGAAAGAAATTCATTCCGGGAGTATTTTATTTAGGTGATACTGGTTCATATATAGTTCATATTATTACTAGTTGTTGGATTGGTTATGTAATTGTTATGTCAATGTTCCCGGATAACAAACAAGTAAATAGTGTAACTATGAATTATACTTGTGTGGTAAATTTTGGAGTATGGGTATTAGTTTTAATTTATTATTTTACTTATGGATATAAATATTATTCAGGTCCAAAATCAAATCTTGATATTCCAGAAAGTATCAATGGTGATACAATTAATGTTGATGAAGTATTAGATTATGAAAAGGAAAAGTCTTGAAATAATTATCTACATTAATTAATTTTATATATGTGAAATATCCTTTTAATTTCCATTTATTTATTTAAATATATATGCTAAATCTATCAAGTTGCAAACCTTGTTATGCTGTAAAGAAAAGAATACTTTTTCTATTAATTATTATTCTTCTTCTTCTTCTTCTTCTTCTTCGTCATCATCCGATACACTAAATACAATCCCGTTAGATGATTTTACCTCTTTTCCAAGCCACCCGCCCAATTCTTCATCATCTTCTTCATCATCGTCTTGCTCTTCTTCGTCTTCTTCTTCATCATCATCTTCTTCGTCTTCATCTTCTTCGTCTTCATCGTCATCATCTACATCTTGAATGACATCTTCTACTTCTTCATCATCCTTTAAACTTCTAGCTATTGTGAGATATTCCAATAAGTAATTATTTCTCTTACTTAACAAAACAACATCTTTACCAATTTTATTTAAAAATCTTTGGATTTTCTTCAAGGAACTTTGAAATTCAAATTTATTAAGATTAATATATTGACCATGAGATTCTAAAATACTTTTGATCCATAATAAATTATATTCAAAATGATGATTATCTTCTAAAATTAATAAATCACTGATAAAATCCAATATTTTTGTAACATAAATGACTGGTAAATCATTACTTACTAATTTTATATCTTTAATGGGTATACTTTCATAAACTTTATGAATATAGTGAGTTTCATTTAATCTGAATGACATGACTAATGCCATTAAATATTCCTTTTCATTCAAAGCTTCTGTTATTGACTCAGGAGTGATATCAAGATCTAAATCAAATGGATCAAATAATGTAAAGTTATCAACCGAATAGATTAATAATCCTTCAGTAGATGCAGCTGCAAAAGCAGATGAGGTGGGTGAGAATTGAATGGATGTAACTCTAACTTCAGGTCTGGTATTTCTTAATGATGGGTCTCCTCTTTTTGAACCAGGTATGGATGAATCCAATCTATCCTCCAAATCACTAGCTTCACCAGCTTCATCTATTAAATCAAGAGTTCCAACACCATCTATCATTCTATTACTATTTAAATACTCTTGAGTACCATTAAGTTGTAAATTTTGAGAAACAGTAAATCTCTTTAATAATACCTCATTGGAAATATCATACATACAAATAGAATTGTTATTACCAGCACCAATTAAAGTTAAACCATCAAATGAATAATTTATAGTAGTGAAATATTTTGATCTAGTTGAATTTTTTCCTGCAAATCTATCTTCCAAGTATCTTCCACTTAAAATATCTCTTTTAGTGTCAATTAAATGAACTTGATTACCACTTTCAATATCAAATATAGTCAAGTAACCATCTAATGTACTAACTGCTACTTCCTTACAATCAGGTCTTACACTTAAACTTAATGCATCACTCTTTAATTCAATTGGTTCAACAGATAATGATCTTCCGAATATATTCCAAATTCTAATAGTTTTATCCCATGAAGATGAAACCAATACTGAATTCTCATTACCAAAGTTTAAACATGAAATTGGTCCTTCGTGCCCATTTAAAGAATCTAATAATTGTCCTGTTTGTACAGACCAAACAAATATTTCAAAACTATCTTGAGAACCACCAACTAAAATCTCACCACTAGGATCGATAGCTATACAATTAAATTGAACTCTATTGGTGGTAGTATATGTTTTAAAATTTCTGAATCTAATTAAATCCCACGCTCTAATAGTTCCATCTAATGAACAACTAAATAAAACATTACCCTTTTTACTAAATTTAATATCTGTAATACTTGAATTATGTTCCAGGAACGTAAATAAACAAAAGCCTGAATTTATATCCCATATTTTTATCTTACCATCGTCAGAAGCAGTCACTATTCTAGAACCATCTGGAGAATAAACCAAAGAATTAGTTGAATCAAAATGACCTTGTTGTTTAAGAATATAAGTTTCTGATGCCCACTCATAAACCAATAATTGTCCCAATTTAGAAGAACCAAATGCAAGCCATTCACCTGTTTTATTTACTTCACATGTATCAATAGAGTTTTGACCCATACTTAATTGTTGAATCATATTGAAGTCTGGTAGTTCATATAATCTAAATTCTCCATTTGTAAACCCTACTATTAATAAATTTGACTTTGCATGAAATGTAGCACATTTAACTTTAGCATCTGAATGGAAAAAATTCTTTGCTGTAATTCTCCAACTAAGCTTCTTCTCTATTTTTTCTTCTCCATTTTCATCATCATCTTCATCCTCACTTTCATCTGATGGCTTCTCAATATATTCCCATTTAAATAATGCTCCATCTTTACTGATAGTATATATTATTTCTTGAGATTCATTAAAAAATGCCTTAATGACATTATCTCTATGACCAGCTAAAGTCATGGCCACATGCTTTTCTTCTGATTTTAATGAATAAATCTTAGATGTCATATCTTTAGAAGTAGTTATGAAAAATCGAGAATCATTTGACCAATTTATAGATAAAACATCATTATAATGACCCGAATATATTCTATGACGTATAAATGGTGAGAATTGTCTATCTTCAGTCATATCTGGAGTTTTCCATACCTGAATGAATTTGGTAGTAGCAATTGCAAAATAATGACCGTCTGGACTGAATTGTAAGTCTTGAACTTCTCCTTTAAAATTAAAATGATGCAATACAGTTCTGGATATGAAATTCACTAATATAGCTCTTCCATCTTCATCGACTGATAATAATAAGGTCTGTTGTTTATTTAATGCTATTCTTATTATATTTTTCCTATGTTCATATTGGAAAGTAAATGATTTATTATTGATCAAATCAAAGCAAGTAACTCTATTTCCTACCGGACTTAACAATTTAGTACCATCAGAAGAAAATATTAAGTTACCCTGTCTATAGACAGTTCCCAACAAGTTAGAAAACCTAAAATCAGACTTCATCTTGATGATATTATACAATAGTTACGATCTCGAATCACACTTAAGATTTTTCACTTTCTTGAGATGGCTGCTCCAAAATTTTCTTTTAGAGAGATGAAAAAATTGTGTACAGGAAATTCAAAATTTTTTTATTAATTAAAGAATTAAATAGAAACTAATTTGATAACAATTTTATTAAAGTAAACCACTAAGATATATAACGCTGAGAATGAGTGGTCTTTCGAATAGAGTCATGAACATGAAGTTCATGCAAAAATCAGATAAGAAGGATGAAGGACCGGAAAAAGAACCACTGCAAAAAAGAATCAAAGATTTATCAGAATGGGTTAATCCAAATTCAAATAGTTTAATCAAAAGACTTCAAAAAGCCCACAGTAATAATATACAAACCATAGGGTATGGTAGTATCAATTCATTTAATAGAGAATATCAAGTCGTAGAGACAGAGGAAGAAAGTAATGACGTACAAACAAGTATTGTACCCACTAGAAGAACTTGGGGTAATACTACTAACAATTCTAGTAATACTACTGACGAAGAATTACTAACTTTAAATATTAGGAAATTAAAAGAATCCAGGCCAAAAAAGCAACCAATGGTAAGTATTTTTTTTTAAAATTAAGTGTCAAAATGTATCTATTTACTAACAATATATTAGAGTGATTTCAGAAGTTTAAACAATAATATACAAGACATCAAATCATCAGAGAATGAAACAAATGCTGATAGGGAATTACAAGTAGAGTCTTCATCTAGTGATAAATTGGAAATACTATGGAATAGTGTTGGTAAAAAAAGAAAGAATGATGAAGATAATGAAGACAACCATAAACCACAGATTAAACATAAAAAGAAAAGATTTTCAAAGTAGTTCCTTCTATTTCTTCTTTTTAGATTTCCTTGTATTAGTATGATCATTTCCATCTATAATTTCATTACAGAATCTCCCTTTTAGTACAACATCTCTTGCAGCAGAATTGATATGTTTAAATCTATCGGGCCCTAGATGGATTCCTCCAAAACATCGACTTACGACCACCATAACATTCCAAGCATCCATCATCTAGAAAAGTAAATGGTTAGTAACACTATTTTCTCAAATCTCTTTATCATGAGCATTGTATTAATAGATAAGTATACATACAGTTAATAAATGAAGTAATCTGCCCCCAGCAGCAGTTTCGCCATCGTCATCACAATCTTGATATTGTATGCCATTCTCTTTCTTAATCCTCCAACTACTTATGTTATGAGTAGCTCTGGATATCTTTTTGTCTGTCACGAGGAGTTCTAGATACGATGTTGCCTCTTCGAGCGAATCAACTCTTCTAGCATACGCTATGAACGACGAGTTTCGATCCATTATAGGGTCTGATTGGAGCCAACCTTCTAAAGGATTTGGGCCTTCTTTTTTTGTCGTCATTACTTCATTTACGTTTTTAGTGGCTCTACATTCTGCAGAAGGCTTTACAGATTCTGATTTCTCTAGTATTATTGGTTTATGCTCCTCATCATACAAGTCAAGAAACTCTTGTAACTCTGTATAGAATTCGAACAAGCAAACTTCATCTTTTCTAAAAATTTTGGATAAAAGTTCATTAAAATTATTCTCAAGATAATTCAAATCACTATACTTTAAAGGGTTTGAAGTAAATACTTGTATAAGGTTTGGTTTAATCTCTGGATAGTCTAAAGGAAAGCTTAGTTGAATTTCTAAATCCTGGTGATTTGGTATTGAAAAGCAATACACTTGTGAGGCTAGATATTTATATGAACCGGGAAATATGGCATTTATTGCTTCTAATTCATCATTTAGCTCTTCAATCGTCATTAAACAAATTGTTTCCTTTTTTTTAATTTATTAAAATATAAAACCTTCTTCGGTCTCTGGATTAAAACTTTTAATGCACAAACAAAAAAAAATTGCAGACCAACAGACTTAAGATAAAATAAAACTCTTGACATCAATTGGAAACGATGACAAAAGCAGATATACTAAAGGCTGAGGGCAATAAGGCTTTTTCTAATAAGGAATTCAAGAAAGCTGCTAAATTGTATAGAGATGCTATCAATTTAGACTCGTTCAATGCAGTGTTGTATTCCAATAGAGCACAGTGCTTTTTAAAGTTAGAAGATTATGAAAGAGCCTTGAAAGATACCTTACATGGAATAAACTTAAATCCTGAAGATCGATTGTTGGTGAAGCTATATTATAGACAAGGTCTAGCCTTAACAGGGTTGAATAAGAAATCAAGAGCTATAGAAAGTTTTGAAAATGTATTAAAATTGGATCCAACTAACACTGCTTCTAAATCGGAACTAGAATCATTAAGAGAAGAAAAAGAAGAAATTGTTAAGGCAAAGAGGGCAAAGAACGAAATTGAAATACCAATTAAAGAAGTCGATGTTTTGCCTGAAGAAATCCAAAAACTATTAGTAGACGACGAACCTAGAAAACGAATCGAGACAAGAACTACACAAACATCAAGCAGAGCTGATAAAGAGATAGAAGAATTATTCGGAAAGAAGGCTGCTACTGCTCCAAACAAGTCACATCAATACAGAATCCAGCCAGTAGCAGCAGATAATCTGCCAATGCGATTTTTGTCAAGCTTGAAGGCATTACCAGATTCCGAAAAATCCAAAGGATATGAATATGTTATAAACATATCGACTGAAGATTATGAAACTGTGTTCGAATCAAGTACAATAGATCCAGAATTTCTTCAGTTTTATTTAGAAGCAGCTTCTTATGTATCAAGGTCGACTTCTGTTCGTGACTGGGACCATAAGATTTTGAGTCATTTACAATATTTCTCAAAGTTGCCTAGATTTAATCTTTCTTTAGAGTTATGTACAGATTCATCTATCACATCGTTCCTAGAAAATGTTAGCAATAAATCTACAAGTCTGCTATTAGCTTCACTACAAGCCATTTTCAAACGATGAATTATTTATTATAAATAGAAGTATATTAATTTTTCAGAAGTTGGATTTTATTAAACCCTTATGTAAACCTTTCCTCGTGTTAATGACTCTATAAGGCTGAACCAAGTCAGCAAGGAAAGCAGGAAGGTGCTGCTCTAAATCAATATCCAACACTTTTGTCATAACATAGGGGAAAGCAAAAATAGCTGCAACGATCACGAGAGCAAGAATAAATATTAAGGTAAAAAAATTACCAGCAAATCTTCGTTTTCTCTTCTGCCTTTTAGAAAGAACTCTTGGGCGTATTTGGTTTCCTGGCTTCAACCAGAATAGCATTAAAGAATGCCATTTGTCGGCATAGGGGATTAATAATATAGGAATTTGTGCGAATAATATCAAATGGCCAACAGCAACATCTGCTACAAAATAACTCATTTCACATATTTTGCATACAAATTCCCTTAATGGCTGAGAAAAGATATACCAACCAAGACCAGCAGTCATCCACTTACCCGACCACCAGGATCTATTAGACTTGTCATGCCTAAATTCTTTTGATACAAATGTAGCAGTTACAATAAAAAGTACCCATTTCTGAATCATTATAGAAAGAGTGAATCCTAATATTGTTCTGGAGAAATCCCAGTTCTGGAATAACCAAAGCAATTCAAAAAAGAAGACGTGATTGATAACAGCAAGTGAATGGACCAAAACAGCTATGAAAGACGGGAAACGACGAAATACCAATGATATAATAGGACCAAATACTAACGATAAAATAAAAAAAAGGAGTAAAACAGTAGCATCTACTGCAATGGGTGCAACTGTAACAAATAATATTCTCTTCATGCTATTCACCGGCAATGTACCTTTGGCATCATTCTGAGCATTAGCGAACAAATAAGCAAATGCAACTAAAGACGTAGCACCTAGTTGGAACATAGATTCAGAAACCATAAGATTGAATCTTGAAGGGCGAATATCACTAAGAACCTTGAACTCTTCACTGTTATGGTGTTTCTTTATCTTTACACCAACAATTCTACTTCGATTAAGTCTCCTGAAACTTATCCAAGAAGATGGGTTCGACTTAATATTGCCTCTACTTAGCCACAATAAGTAATCCTTATAATCAATGAAAAAATCTGTCCACAAGTATTGATTTGGATTATACAAAAATGGGCAAATCAATAAACCTATAACAGTAACCCAGAAGTAAAGTAAAGGTAATTTCCACATTGCAATGGAGCAATACAAAATAAGTAAGCAGCAAATTGAACCAAAATATAAGCTTTCGGAGGCAAATCTAGAATATAAAGTTGCAAACGGGACTCTTATTGTTGCAAATCCTCTCCCTGTACCAATGTAGCGTGCACCACCGATTGAAATATCACTAGCTAACGACTTTGCATAAATACGACAAACAAAAACTTCAAATAACGGAGAGAAAGAAGCAAAATGCTTACCAAGCCTAGTTAATGCTTTGTATATTCCTCTTTCAGTTAACTCTTGCACTCCCAAAGGAACAAATGAAATAAGAAAAACGATGAAAATGGAAAAAATACTTCTTTCCAACCATTGAACCACAGGGATTAAATTATAACAACCAACAGGTCTTCTAGGATCAGTTATGGGCCTGAATCTATCAAACTCACATATTGTGGTTTCATTGGTTAACGCTGCCAAATTGACACCCACAAATAAGAATAACTGAATCGATAATATAATAAAGACATTATTTAGGTGGAAGCCAGGATGGGCATAATAAAACGACAAAAATCTATCCAAAGGCAATTGTGATCCCAAATAAAAGTATTCTCGGGAAAGCATTTGTTCACCCATTCCAGCCCCAATTTTTGTTGTGAAATTCAAAATTGAACCGAAACCTAAATCGCGACCCTTTCCACATTGCATGTATTCACAGTGCTTTATTCTTCCACCCCTTAAAACAGCATTCATACCAGCATAAATATCTTCATTTAAATGCAATCCCTTCTGAGCTTTGGATAAACCACCTCTGGTAGTCATAAATAAGCCATTCAAGAAATCAGGATGGCCGTAGTGCAATTTACCTCCAATATGAGCCAATGTTCTTGCAAACAAAGTTCCAAAGGTTTGCTCTTTTCCGGCAGCGACATCTCCAAGAATACCTATATTTTCAGAGAAGATATATTCTCTTGTTCCAATTATTGCAACAGGATGAGCCTCTTCAGTTGACTTTAAATCGGGAGAGTAAGGATCTTGAGAAACATTTGTTTCTTCAAATTCAGCAAGAACACTTCTAATTTTTAAGCACTCTTCTAGATAATTATCTTGATTTGCATCAACTAGTTGGATATATTCGCCTCTGCAAAAAATAACTGCATGGTTTTGGTTATCTGACTTTCCATCACCAAGAATTGGATTTCCTGAGAGTTCTATTCTATATTTGGGCGCCCTCTTCCCATCTTCTAAAATAGCACAGCTTCCATCAATTAAAATAGAATAATACGTCTTCTCTCCTGTTTCTTTATCTAATTCTTCATCTAAATAACATATTTGAAGTTCAGGGTATGCTCGAAGTAAAAATTCCACATTTTCTCTCTCTTCTGCAGTAAAATGTATAAGACGTTGCATCGAAGTTATAATCCTAAATTTTCTAATGGTCATAACAGCAGCAGCCTCCAATTTTGCAAGCTCATCTTCAAATGCTCCCTCTGGATTTTCGACATCGAACATCAACTTAATAGCCCTTGAATAATTCATAAACCCTGAAATAGTACGGTACAATGTCTGTGACCTAAGAGACGCCCATATTCTGGTTCTTAATATATATTCCGGCGTAGCAACTTTAAAACCAACTGAAAAATAAGGTAAATCATCTTTCACATCCTTGTGAAAATCAGGGGTGGATGAATCTGTGTCAAACTCTTCCGCAAGCATCTTAGTATCTTTTACAAAACAAGCCCATTCTAACGGATGAAGCAGTTTCAAATATTCCAACATAGTTACGTGTGAGTATTGCTCCTCTTCTCTGATGATTTCACGTAAAGACAAAGTTATTTTTTCACTATAATGAGGAATTAGCACAGAAAATGAGGGCATGGCATCAAGGGGGTTAACTTCCGGCATTGGCGTTGATAATGATTGCGCAAAAAATGTAATCCTTCTTTGAGCTTCTGATCTTTCATAAAATAATGCCGATTTCATAGTTTGATCTTCCTGGGATACAAAAAAAGCCGGTTCCTTTAATATAGTTCCGCCTTCGATATTTGGATTTGCAACTTGTTTGTAAATTAACTTCTGGACATGCTCCAACGAAAGTAAATGTTCTCGATACATTGAAATAATAATCGAATTCCAAACTTGCGAAACCAATTTTTTAGCCTTTATATTCTTATCATTTGAAGTAGCTATAATTTTCGAAAATATTCTTTTTGGAAGTCTAGAGAAAATATTTCTCCAAGGAGTCCATATTGAAGTACCAATGTAGAATGACCGACAAACTGAAAATATTGTATTCCAAACAATATACCACAAGTAAGTGTCAAGGAAAAATAAAACAACATCAGTTAAACAAATCATAACCAACACAATTGTAGATTGATGAGTACATAACCAAGTTCCAATCCATACTTCTCCAGCACACCTAGTCATCTTCATAACACTGAGTTCTCTAATTGGATCTCTCAAGGAAAGAGTCAAGAAGAAATAAGATTCAATAAACTTAGATACTAAAATAGAAAACCATAACCCATATGATGCCACTCTGTCAGAGCCTTTTAACTGATAGAATGAGCGTGCGAAAGTTTTCGTAGGCAAATACCTTCTATCTTTGTTATCAGGATAATTGTCAAACAATTTTCCTAGTGGAACTATCGAACAGTAAAAAATAATAAAATTTGAGAATATAAACTGAGCGGCTGCTATTGCAATTCCCAGCTTGGTTTGAACATTTAAAGGATGAGTCATAAATAAATAAACTGTTGGAGTAACGGAGAGAGCCAAAGTTAGCAATAAAAGAATCATTCGTTTCAACAATGGTTGAGCTCCTGACCACTTTCTAGGAACTGAGTTAAATTCAATAAATGTACTGATAATACATATACTAATAGCAATAGTACCCGCTAAAGACATAACAGTCAATGTAGATTGAATTGTGGGATGATTATCTAAGTGCTGTTGATAGTTTCGAGTATACAATGTTGGAGCATTAAAGGAAGTGTAATACCAAAACATAGATATATGAATTATCCAAATTCGATTGAAATTTGCAAGTACATGCGACCAACTACGTGTTTCTCTGAAGGTTTTATAGAAAGCTTTATTCCACAATATTTCATTAAGATGTAAATATCTTTCACTTGCAGGTAAACTCATCAATTTTGTTTTTTTGTCTTTCAAATACATTCTATCAAGACCTTGCCTATACCAAAAAAGTTGGTTCATATCATCATAGCCTATAATGGACTTGTGATCTTTATCCTTGTGATAGTATTTTCCATCTACTGACAGGTAACATTGATCTCTATAAAACATATAAAGTGGTGTAATCGCATGATTGAGAAAGCTTGTACTGGCATTTTTCACAGGCACTTCATTATCTAACGAATAATAATAATCATTGCAACATTTGAAGATGAAGCATAAGCATTCTGGCATAAATCTTATGTTATTTGCTTCTCCCCAACATAGAAGATATAAGGCAATCTGGACAATGCAATCAGTAGCAGATAATGAATTCATATTCAAGCACCATTGCGCCTCAGCCTGCTCCAACGAATGAATGTAATCTTTTCCATTCTTTTTGAGACCATCAGAACCTTTAGCATCATCCACATCTAATTGTGCAGCAAAATACCATTTCTTAAAGTTGGCATTGACACCACCTATGTAATCAGCATGCAAAGATTTCAAAGCATGAAATGCACCCATTCGTGAAGCTCTAGAATCCAATAATCTTAACAAGTAGTCAAACATGTTTTTAGTATTATCATATTGAAAGCCGAATACTTCTGTCAATTGTAAGAAAATTGACTCAATTACTTCTCTTGTAATTGGTACGCTTTCAGGAGGATTCCACGCTGGATAAGAATCATGAGCTCTAGTGAATATATCATAAACATCTGTTTCTGCAAAGATTTCACCTTTGTGTCTCTTTCGTTCCTCTTCTTTTTCAAATCTCTCTCCCAACTTATTCACATCAGCCCATCTACTTGAATTCACAAATGGAGTCTTAAATCCACTCAAAGGGATAGAAGTGGCCGCATTACCTAAGAAATCGCGGTGACCTGATTAGGTTAGTGGATCAATTGATGTTAATAACATGATTGATTATAGGTAAATCTTACTCATTGCAGTTGCTGCCATTTTAAGAAGTTCGATATGATCATCAAATGTATTTGAAGTTGATTCAGGAGCTCTCGCTGTTGCATTTTGTTTTGGCATTGTTTCTATTATTAACTGACACTCTTATAGCCATACAATATCATATGGTATTTGATTGGCTTGATTGATTGCCGCTTGAAAGAATGTGGATTATACTTGACCGTCATTTTTCAAAAGAAAAAAATTACTTTATTTGCAACAGCGTACATTTTTTGAGTGAGACTACAAATTAACACCTAAAGAAATACAATCTTTCTCTATACAAAACACAAAATTTTACTCTTCATCTTCGTCACTATCAGATTCGGAATCTGTTTCGTATTCTTCTATCCCATTATATGCTATTCTATTGGGGGTTTTTCTTCTGAGAAGTAATGAGCTTTTGGGAATCTTGTCCTTTAGAGATAATTCTATTAAAGCCGATTTAACCTTGGAAAAAGGAACACCTTCACTTAAAAGATTGGCAACTAAACCAGCTACAGAAGGAGATGCCATTGAAGTACCTGACAGATATTGTGGTTCATCAACTTTAGGACTAAGACTTTGAACATAAACTCCACTTGCAAATATATCAACACATTCTCCCCAGTTTGAGAATGAAGCCAAGGAATCACTATAATCATCGATTGCACCAACTGTTAATGCCTTTTCAGCACCAGCAGGACTTGATAAGCATGCATTAATATTTGAATTACCTGCAGCAACCACCATTAATAAACCAGTATCGTAAGCAGCATTAACCGCTCTATTCAAAACATTATTCTTGTAAGCTCCCAAAGAAAGGTTGGCAACACCCTTTTTACCAGTTCTTTGTCTATGATTGACAGCAAATTCGATTGCAGAAATTATTGTACTTAAAGAACCAGAACCACTATTATCCAATACTTTGATTTCAATAATTTGGGCTTCTTTTGCGACTCCATATGTCTTGGATCCAATTATTCCTGCCACATGAGTACCATGCCCATTTGTATCACCGGAACCTTCATTTGTAAAATCAGCACCAAATTTAGCTCTACCTTGAAAATCCGGATGACTTAATTCAATACCTGAATCAAGCACATAAACATTAACCCCGCTTCCTTGTGAGTTAGAATTGTAACGATATTCGAAATAAGATCCCAGCTTTAACTTTTTCTTTCTGGACATTCTTGCTAAGTGTCTAGGTGCATTTTCTTGAACAACAGTTTCAAACGCTTTTATGATAATATCTGGAGTGACTTCAGCAATTAATGGACATCCCTTTAGTCTTTCTATTACTCCTTTAGAGAAATTGCCTGAAAATCCTGAAAAATTACCAATTGAAAAGGAATTACTTATAAGCGCCTTGACTTGTTGCGCTTTGGGATATAATACATCATAACTTAGGAATGATTCAAGGGTTTCTGTAGGTTTCAAAGACACCAAATATGGGATTGAAGCATTAACACATGCAATAAACAATGATATGTATGTAGTAATTATATGTCTTAGCATCATAATGACTCTGAATAAAAACAGTAGATTTAGGATTAACTGCAAAAACAAAAGAAGATTTTTAAAAAGGATTGCGCGAAATTTTCTACTATAAATTTACAAAGCATTATGAGCACATTAAAATTACAACCCATTTCTTACAAGTATAGTAGACATGTAGATATAAGTTTTCCATTTTCCTAAATAAATATATAAAGATTAAAGATTAAAAAAAGACAAGAATCTAATAGTAGAGTTCTAATAACAAGTAAAAAAACAGTAAAAAAATAAAAGCAAGCATAGAAATAAAGCATCTAACATTAAAAGGTTTTCACTCAAAGTGATTTTAAGAAAGATGATTTTTCATCTTCTGGTAATGAATTGATTAAATCTTTCATTACGGACAATCCACTAACTGGATCTTCATTCAAAAGCTTGATAATGCATTGGCGAGTTGATTCTTGTTTCAAGTCTTCAATTCTCTTCTGTAACTTGGTGTGATGTTCTTCAATCCAAGTACTAACAGCTTCATCATTATCATAATCAACTGTTGGCATCCAACTCTTTAATCTAGAAACCTTTTCCAACTTATTAGTGTTCTTTAGTTGCTCACCAATAAGTCTTAAAACGTATTCTTCGTTTAATCTTCTACGTAAACGCCAGAAGAAGAAACGTCTAGCTTCAACCCATTTAAGCTCCTTTCTAATAACACCCTTAGCTAACATACGACCTGATCTATCATGTAAATCGGCAAATTGAACTGAGATTTGTTGATAAATTGGTAATAAAACCTTTTCACGGGCATTAATCTTGGCAGAAATTTTCGAAAGTTCTTCTTGAGATAATGATGTATCACTTAATTTTTTCTTTAATTCAGAATAGGTAGGATCTAATCTTTGCATAGTACTTAACAATTTATCACGTTTATACTTAAGACTCACCATACCTTCTGGTTCTAAGACACCAGCTCTTGCATCAACATCGGCATACATTTCCATCATATCTTCATTAATAGTAGGATCAACAACAACCCATGAACCACCTCTTAATTCTCCATTTGGAGGAATATAGGTGAAGATTGGTTGCTTGAAATCAACTAAAGCATCAACAATAAAGGAACCATATTTCAAAACTTCGTTATACATATCTCTTTGACCACCTGAGAAACCTCTCCAGTTAGCTAATATCATTAAAGGTAATTGTTCACCATTATTGAAATCATTAATAGCTTGAGCAGTCTTAAAAGCAGAGTTTGGATACCAAACTTGACCCGCTTCTTGAATCATTACTTCAGTGGAATCTGGATTAGCAGGATCAGCAGGAATTAAGTTCTCAACAGTTCTCGTTTCAACACCAATAACCCCGATTGGAATACCACCAAGACGAGCTCTACCAACAACTACACCTTTAGCCCAACCAGATAATGTTTCTTGGAAGGAATCTTTGTCGAACAAACCAGTTTCAAAATCACCATCTGGTAATTTTCTACCTTCAATCATCCAACGGACATCATATGGTTCATTCTTTGGTGGATAATATTCAACTTCTCTATCCCATGGATCTTCTGATTCTAAGATTGGAACTGGCATACCACGTTTAGCAGGAACATAAGATAACCATTCAAGGATCTTTTCAACACCAGCCAAGTCATCTTGAGCAGTTAAATGTGAAACACCATTTCTGTACATGATTTGAGTACCACCCAATTGTAAATTAGATGAATAAACTTCTCTACCTAATAATTTATTAATAGCTGGTGCACCAGTTAAAATAATTGGTTGACCTTCAATTTGAATAGCTCTTTGACCTAATCTGACCAAATAAGCACCAATACCAACTGATCTACAGGTAACTAAAGTGATAGTAAAGATATCTTTATAAGCTCTTGAAGTGGCACCGGCAATTAATCCAGAACCTTTAAGACATTCAACACCTAAACCATCTTCATCACCAACAATAGATTTGATAACATATTTTTCCTTACCATCTTCTACAATTCTATCAGTAACAATAGTATTACCTTTACCAGAATCATCAATGGACTTTTTATCTTCAGGAGTTAAATATAAGTATTTGAAGCCTTTATCTGGTGAACCTTCAACATTCCAAGCAACATTAAACAATGGAATTAATTCATTAGCAATACCAATTCTTGCACCAGAATTAGCAGAAAGATAAATTCTTGGAACTCCTAATTTTCTAGCTAATTCAGTACATAAATTGAAATATTTATCTTCTTCAGGACCAAAGGAACCAATCTTATGGGTTATATCGTTGGCAACAATGATGAATTGACGACCACGAGGATATTCTGGAGTCTTGGCAGTAACTTGGAAACCAACCATTCCAATTTTATTTGAACCAGGTTCTCTTTCAACCGCAGTCAAATCACCATTTTCATCATTAATTAATTCTAATGAAGTGAAAACATCCTTTGGAACTTTTTGTTTAGAATGCTTCTTCCATTGTGAAAGAGTTGCTTGACGGAATAATTCTGGGAAATCATAAACAAAAGTAGTACCCATATTATGAGCTTTATATCTTTTTGGTTGTAAAGATTCTTTAGCAGGATAAGGAGTTGAAATTGGTCTTAAATGCATTGAGCCAGGTTGACCAATTGATTTGAAAACCCATTCACCTTTAGTATTTTTAACTTCCATATATAATTCAGATTTAACAACATAACCTGAAACATTATTAATAATGGCTCTTAATGGGAATGAAGTACCAGTTTTTTGATCGGTACAAACAATACGAATTTCAGCACCAGTAACTCTTAATCTCCATAATCTTCTACCAAATCTTTCTAAGAATGAACCAAAAGCTGCTTCAACTTCTTCAGGTTGAACATTAAAAACATTTGAAAAATTAATAAAAATATGATTTAAATCACTATTAGAAGTATCAATAATTTCTAAAGCATCTAAAATATCATTCATTAATCTATTTGATTCAGCAATCAAATATTCACTGATACTAATTTCATCTCTAATAACTCCAGTTCTAATAATACCCCTTGTAAAGAATCTTTTATCAGCTGGAGCATTTTTACCAACAGCTTCATAAACATGAATATTTCTATTATCAGTAAAGATTGGTTTTATATCAAAATTATCTAATCTTCCTAATTCTAATTGGAAAGCTAAAGCTGGTTCAATATGTCTAATAACTTTATTTTCAGTATAATCTGGAGCATTAAAAGTATAATACTTTGGGTAAGTACCAATTTTATGAGCCAATACAAAAGTAATACGACGAATAGCAGCAGCATTTAAATCATCTCTAAATTCTTCAAGGACTTCGTATATCTTTTTTAATGTTTCACCTTCTTCTTCATAACCATCAATACTTGTAATAACAATATTGATAATATTAATTAATTCTGGTTGATTACCTTTAGTTGAAAAACTAATAGCATCATTTGGTTGAATCTTTTCTAAAGCAGCGGAAAGCATATCATCAAGATCATCCAAATGTCTACAAGGTGCTAAAATACCAGTCCTTGATTTTTGATCAACCTTTTGATCTACAACATATGTTAAATCAGACACCGAAGCAGCTCTATTCATTGAACTTGGTGATGATGGATCACTTTTAATATGTTGAATAGCATTATATTGTGAAGTAGTTAAACTTGGTAACTGAAATTTCCATTCAATAATTGGTAATCTATCATGGAAATGATATTGAATTGGTCCTAAAGAATAAGCTCTATAAGATCTTCTAACATAAACTTCAGAAGCAGCAATTGCAACCCATTCATCAACATTAACTAAAAATTGTGATAAGACATCAAAGACAGTATGTTTCGAATCAACAACTTCTTTAATAATATCTAATTTTGGTTCTCTATGTTTGGCATAAATCTCACCATAAGAAGTTTCTAAAACGGCTGATCTTAAAATATGTTCTAATTGATCTGATCTTTCTTGAATGGAAGGTAAAGAGCATTGAATTAAAATTTCTCTTGATTTAAGAGCAACTTTTGCAGTACCTCTTGTATCTAATTGAACAATTTTTCTTAATGATTCTTTAATTGATGATGCTACACTTGAAGAAGATTGTAATAATGGTTGATATTCATCTAAAATGGCTAAAACAAGATTGTTTTTGGCAGAAACTCTTGAATGAGATAAAGAAGTTGTAATAACTTTATTTAAATCGGTTTTATTTTCATCTCTTAATCTTAAAATAACATCATCTTCTCTAAGATTATCACCTGAAAATAATTTTTCAATATCATAATATTCTTGAATTAAACCAGCAAAGAAATTATATTCATGTTCAATAACACCATTTTGATATCTTTTAGCAATATCTAATAATGGACTAATAGTGGTTTCAAATAATGGATCTTGAACAATTAAATCATTAATAGACTTGTGAAGATGTTTGATAATTTGACGAGCTGGGAATTCAGCACGTCTGGAATGAGCTCTTTCAATTAATGTAGTTAATAATTCATCTAATTTAATTGGTAATCTTGAATGTAAAGCAGAAACTTGCATGCTCCATTCAGAATATGGTAACTCTTGATCTTTTAAAACTTCAACTAATTTCTTAACTGTTGAATTCATAATAACTTGATTATCATAACCACTTAAAATATTTCTTAAAATTGTTGCATATTGTTCGAATCTAAAAGCTGGGGTTGTACCTTGAATTTCTGGTTCACCTAATTCAGGTAAAGTACCTTCAAATGGTTTAGCATGTTTGACTTTTGTTGGATCATCTAAAGCTAAAATAGCTAAGATATCACCAGCATTAACTGTTGAACCTGGTTGTTTAATAACTTGAATTGTACCATCTTCTTGAGTAATTAATGGCATACACATTTTCATAACTTCAACTTCAGCATATGCTTGACCAGCTTTAATATGATCACCACTTTCAACCAAAAATTTTACTAATTTACCAGGCGAAGGAGTTCTTAATTGAGTTGGATCATTTTCAACTTCTAATAAACAAGTTTTACCATCAACGGATATTCTTGTAGCAGAAGCTTCTTCTTTCCAATAAATAGAATGAGATTTTCCTCCAATAATTGCTAATAATCCACCATCAGCTAATGATCTTACTTTAACAACTCCTCTTGTACCATTTAAAAATAAAGTATAATTATCAGCTGAAGATTTGGTGGCAGTAAATTTGTATCTTTGACCTTCATAAATAAATTCGACTGGATAAATAGTTTTTAATAAATTTTTATTTGGAACTTGACCTTTTTCTAATGATTCAAAATAACTCTTTTTATCTTCTTCGGCTTGAATATGAGCCTTTGTTGCTGCACCACAAACAACTGCTAAAATTGGATCAGGTCTTTCAGCAGTTAATTTTTTAGTAATTAATTCATCCAACCAACCTGTTGTAATTGTATTATCTTCAAAATCGGGAGTTTCTAATAATTTAATTAAATATTCAACCGTGGTTCTAAAATCACCTCTAATACTTAATTCTTTTAATGCCACAACCATATGTTTTCTTGAAGCTTGTCTATTTTCTCCAAAGGCAAAAATATGACCAAATTGTGAATCAGAAAATGAATGAATTGATGATTGATTACCAACTGAAAAATAACCCCAAACATTTGATGAAGATCTGAAATTTAATTCATGTAATGTACCACCAGAAGGTTTAAACCCTTCACCCGGATCTTCAGAAGTAATACGACAAGCAGTTGTATGACCTTTTGGTACTGGTCTTCTTTGAGTAATTAAAGAATTTTCAGTTTTAAATTCAAAATCAATATCAGTAGATGAATGAGGATCAACTCCATATAATAATCTAATATCTCTAATTCTATGCATTGGAATACCCATAGCAATTTGTAATTGAGCAGCTGGTAAATTTACTCCAGTAACCATTTCAGTGGTTGGATGTTCAACTTGTAATCTTGGATTTAATTCCAAGAAATAAAATTTATCTTCAGCAAATGAATAAAGATATTCAACGGTACCAGCTGAAACATAACCAACTAATTTACCTAATCTAACTGCAGCATTTTCCATTTCATGGAATTTTTCTTTATTGGCAATTGTGACTGGAGCTTCTTCAATGATTTTTTGATGTCTTCTTTGAACTGAGCAATCTCTACCAAACAATGAAATATTGGTACCGTATTGATCGGCTAGTAATTGAACTTCTAAATGTCTGGCATCACCTGCTAATTTCATAATAAAAATTGGTGAACCAGGAATTTCGTTTGATGCTTGATGATATAAAGTTTCAAAATCTTCTTCTCTATCAACTTTTCTAATACCTTTACCACCTCCACCTTCTGATGCTTTAATCATAACTGGGAAACCTATTTCTTTGGCTTTCATTAACCCATCTTCTGGTGAATCACAACAACCCTTTTGATAAACTTCATCAGATACAGAAACTAAATTAGTTTCAGGATCAATTACAACTTCATCAACTCCAGTACCTGACCAAGGAATACAAGGTACTTCAGCATGTTGAGCAACAATGGTTGAAGAAATTTTATCACCTAATGATCTCATTGCACTTCCTGGAGGTCCAATAAATACAATTTTTTTTGGTGAAGCAGCTAATTTTTCAGGTAAAAGTGGATTTTCAGAAGCATGACCCCAACCTGCCCAAACTGCATGAACATTAGTTCTTTCAGCAATTTCAACAATTAAATCAACATTTGCATAATTATTATTATTAGTTCCACCAGGAACTTCCACAAATTGATCGGCCATTCTAATATATTCAGCATTAGCTAACAAATCTTCTGGAGTTGTCATAACTGTAAATTGAATTGCTCTTTCATCACCAAAAGTTTCATATGCCCATTTTCTAACCGATCTAATTTCTTTAACGGCAGCAATACCATTATTAGCAATTAAAACTCGAGAAATAACTGTATGACCCTGATGATTTTTAACAAAATCTGTAACTTTAGAAGTTTCAGCAATATTAACACTATTTAAACCTTTGAAATGTTCAGGTAAACCTGAATGTAAAGAAGAATAATCCGGAGAATATTCTTTATTGCTACTTTCTGAACTTGATGGTGATAATGACATTATTTTATTTATAAATTTATTAAATCTATTGGATAATGTTTTATTATTATTATGATTATGATTATGGTTATAATTAGGAATAATCTTCTTACTTGTGAGAATAGTTGAGATATGAAACCAACGATTTTTCTTTACTAAAGAATGAATATAAGTATGTACAAAGAATAGTCTTTTACGACTTGTAATTGATGAGAACGATGATGATAATGATAAATATCTAGTGAATTTATAGTTAGTATTTGTTCTTTTTAATAAAGTGCGTTTTGCACCACCACTCATAAAATAAAAGGAATATAATACAAAAGGAAAATAAAAACTGAATTAAAAGAATGTCTGTGGAAGTAATAGATAAATAAATAAATATTAATGAAAGAATTGATAATTAGAATAGAATATTTCAAAAAAAAGGACCAACAGAATTATTAAAATAATCATTTTTTTCTAAAAAAAAAAAAATATTCCAGGCCGTTATGCAGGAAAGAAAGAAAAATTTGGTGGAAGATCGGACTCTAAAAAAATAAAAAAATAGAAGAGAAAAATTTTGATTTTGATTGTCAATAGTTTAAGGTACCTTTATCTAGTGATGAAATATAATATTCTCTTGATAGATATGAGTGGTGGGTGTCACGATTGCATGATTGATTGCATGATTGATTGATTGATTGAACCGATCGAATAATTGATATCATACATACCTAAAGATAATTGATCTTTGAATATTTTAATTTGAATTATGATTTGTAGAATTAGATACTTTTGATTGATCTATCCAATAGTGAATATGATTAGAATAATGTATAAATATATATATATATATATATATATATATATGATTATTGAATATATTTAGGAAATAAATAAATAAATAAATTGATGTATGATTTGAAATGAAAAAAGAAACAAAAACCTTTTGGAAAACTGAAAACTTTATTAAATGGAAAAAACGAGGTTTAAGTTTTTAATATTCAAATTGATACATGAATTAATTGGATATATTATATATATTATATATTATATATATGAATAATGGTTGAAAATAGATGAAATAAATAAATAGCAAAAAAACAAAAAAAGAGAAAATCCAAAATAAAACTAATTGAAAGGAGAAAAAGGGATTTAATTATATATATTATTATATGTAATATAATATTCGCAGCTATATTTTTAACTATGTATTATATTATATTATATACAGGTATAAAAATTAAACTCAACATTAGTAAAATTTTGGGCCAACAATTTAAATTTAACTTAAAACAAACTGGTGCTACCATACAAAAATAATTATTTACCTTTTAATAAAAACAAAAATAATTTTTTTTAAATGCACTACAAGTGACATCAATCGAAAATAATTAAAAATAATTAATAAAAAAAAAATATATGTATGTGTTATTTATTTGATCTTGTTTATTTGTTGCTTTTACAATGTCCATTAATCAATCCAATCCAATCCAATCCAATCCAATCCAATCCAATCCAATCTAATCCAATCCAATCCAATCCAATCTAATCACCAACCTAATCTAATACAATCCTCATCATTAATATACATCATCATTCATGTATTAAATAAATGAATAGAGAAGCGTAGAAGTAAAGATTCTTATTTTTTTATCAAGCAAGTGGTGTAACTATTTTAAATAAAGCACTATTGGCCATAACTTTAAGAAATCAGGATATAAATATATTAACACAAAAAAAGAGAAATATTTTTAAAGAATAACTACTAAATTAAACTTCAGGTGGATCTGTTAATCCACATACTGCACCTTTCATTATAATATTTCTTATATGGACGACATGACTGTGTTTGGCAGCCTCCACCATTCCAAAATATTTGCTACCAACTATTAATGATCCAAACGGGTGCATAATGGTAAATTGTTTAACTGATCTATTAAAGAGCGTTTTATTAAATCAACTTTAAAAGATTCAATGGTATCGAATTTTGATATGACCGGCAAGCAATTGGTAAATATCGTTGCATCTCTTATAAAAGCAGCTTCTTCATCTTTTAATTCGTCTTGAATTAAAAATATGGTTAAATTTATTCTATCATCACCAGCTTTGTTCTCAAAATTATTTTTTATTTCTTCTAAGTTTGCAGCAATATTTATTTCTGTAATGTTGAATATTATGTTTCCAACCTTATATTGTCTCGTATTCACGGCTTGATTTGGTGTTAATAAAATGATGGTTCCATCAACAATTGTTGTAACTTAGCTAGTTTTACCACTTTTCGGTGGGCCTAAAATTAATATGTTGAAATTAATTTCTTGCCTGAAGCATCTAAAGTAGACATCATAATCTTTAACAAGATCATAACTTTCTTGCGTTACTGGGTTCTCGCCTATAACTTGTAGATTAGATCTTATATCTAATGCATTTTGAATTTCTTTCATTGCTTTAGAGTTTTCCACATATTGAAAATAACTCAACATTCCATTTAAAATAAAAATAATATAATTAAATATGTCTGTAGCAAAACCAAAGTTTCCTTATGAATATCAACCATTTTAGTTTTTAAAGAATTAATTGTTTGTTTGTTTGTTTGATAATTGATGTAAAATGAAATAAAATACAGATCTACCAATTCCTTATTAACAGATCAATAAACTAAGTTTTTTGGGCGTTTAAGATTGGTATTAAATATTAAGCTTTCTTTTCAAAAAGATAAAAAAGCATTTCACAACTAGAAGAATCACTTTGTCCAAGTAGTGTTTAACACGAAATATTGCGTTCTCACGAACTTTTTCTTCTACTACTTGCAGAAAAAAAGGAATTATAATTCGATAAATTTGCAAATACAACCTACAAATTCTTTAAATCGGACCTTAACACATTGTAATGTATAATACAAATACATTTTATAGTCAAATGTATGTTTTTGTAGTTTAAAACCTAGCTTTGATGCCGGCGATTAGAAAGTGAACTTGGTCTGGAACCTAAACAATTCATTATTGAATAGTGTATGAGTACTAAGTATAGTTTGTATAGTAAATTGTTTTTTATAGTAGAATGTACTTGAATATTGAGATAAAACTAGCATCTAACGAACAATAAGAGATGCAAGTATAAAAGTAGAGGAATTGTATAACTATATATATATTATTGCAACATATCTGATAGATATTTGCAATATAAAGGCAAATAGGTCGTGTGACAAATAGCATCTGAAAAAAGCTTGGGAAATTCCTGGAAAGACGACAACTTCAACTGCTCTCGTAGATGAAGCTCTTGAAGATCTGAATTTTTTATCCAATCAAGTGATATTGTTTGAAAACGTCCCACCGGTTTGAATGGGAACGGTGTAGATAATCAGTCTCGAATCTAAAGCTGATCCATCTGAATTTAGAAACCAATAGAGCTGGTAATTTGAAGTTACTAATAGTACCTTCTTCAAAGTTTCGATAAATATAAATTGAAAGCTCTACATTATGTCTTCTATAATTTAGTAATTTTTCCAATAAAGGAATCATACCACTACCAGTATCTTGTTTACCAAGCATGAATTGTAGTGTAATTTTTTGTTTGATTGATGTATCAAATCTATCAAAGTTATCAAAATAGATTCTCAGAGTTTTATGATACGGAAATGAAAGTTTAAATTCTTCCCTAATATGAATGAGCTGATTGCCAATTGGTATATTTGTAGGACAATAATCCTTTTTTCATCGCCACACATAGTATCGACTTTGATGATTACACGATTTAACCTTAACCCTAGATTAAATTGTTCGCAGAATATTTTATTTTTTGCGGCAATGGTATCATTACTAATACTCGGCCGAACCATTTTTGCTGATGCTTTGTCTTTTTTACTTTACTTAAGCTGTAATGTATTGATATTAAGGTATTTTAAGGGTAAAAAGAAAATTACTTATCATCTATCATAGTCTGAATTCAATTGAACCTATGCAAGAAAAATTCTCCATTGGAAACTTCAGCTATTTTTCTCTTCTTATTATATTACTCTATTGTATGTAAGTTCGGTATAATTAGGTACATATAATTTCTATGTTAACTTTTTCATATAATCTAATCAATGTTTACAATACACAGTTAATTGTTGCATACGTATCATCTATAACACATAATAATTAAGCTATAGAAACAATACTAAGAAATAGATTATTTAAAAGCAGTCTACAATATTGAATTTCTTAGAAGATACATGGAATATTTACTTTCTATTACTCATAAACTATGATTTTAACTATTTAGTTTTGATTATACATAGTTACATAAACAGATATATTCATCTATAGCAACGGTTGAAATCTTGGAAACAATGCAGCCGGAGGAGGGGGAGGAGTTTTATTAATATTTTCTTCATTTGATAAGAAATTAATTAATGGATTTCCATTTACAGGTGATACTCTCAATTGAGCTGGAGGTGGTAAAATTGGAGGTGGTAGTATAATTTTTTCTGATGATGATAAAGGAGGAGTTACTGATTGTTGCTGCTCTTGTTGATTTAACCCGGTACTTGTTAATTCATATATAGGAATTGCTTTTGATCGTTGAGTGTATATTTCTAATTCGATTTTAACTGTATTTGTTTTAAATAAACGTTCTAAGTCGAAATCATTTTGGAGAATTATTCCACTTGTAGAATTTTTAATTCCCAATATGATATCATGCTTTAAATTGAATGCTTGTCTTGCATTTTCAATCATTTCTATAAATCTTGGAGGAGCAGAATTCTTAGTAGTATAAGTAAATTCCAAAGTTTGAGACATAAATCGTAATATAACTTGTTTACTATCATGCTGTGGTACAGGCTGTGGAGCATTATAAGGATGTATTTCGGGAGACAATGATCGACTATTTCCATTCAATAATAATTGTTGTTGTTGTTGTTGTTCTTGTTGCATTTCAGTGGCTATGGTAGCTAATGAATTTAATGAATTTGAATCATTCGATTTATTAATATAATCACTATATTTAAATGGTATTGAATTTTTAGCAATTAAAGGATACTCTTGTAAGATTGATACATAAATAATTTCACATAGGGGGAACATTATATTTTCAAATCCAAAATCTTTTATTACTCCACCTAATAAAGTAAATAAAGAAATTCTTGCAACTTCATCACTTACACTGGTTACTGTATTTGGATCTAAATCTCGAAAGAATCTAGCTAAAAACATATCACCGGTTAATTTTCCTCTAATATATTCAATGGAAATTTCATTAACATTTTCAAATGATTTTTCAAAAACATATGAAATACAAGTTGATATAATTAATTTCCCCAACACTTGTAAATTTTCTGTTTTCTTTGATACACTTTCAGAACATGTTTTAGATCGCTCAATATGATTGATAATTATTCCTTTAGCTGCATTTGAATCTAATTTTGGTTGTAAATATTCATTACTTAATGGTAAATCCGAAATTGGAGGTAGTATAGTAGTATTACCTGATTTCTGAAATGATATTGGAGATGTAGACGATGATGATGAATTATTATTCTTATGTGGTTGTTGGTGATGATGATGTTGCTGTTGTTGTTGTTGTTGGTTTTGTTGAGTAATAGTAGTATTACCATTATAATGCTGTAATATACGAGGTTTTATCATGGTATCAATAGTTGCCTTTGCCTTATCATTGGATGAAAAATTCTTTGATCTTGAATAATTTAAATCATAAATATCATCATTGGAATCAGAATTAAGTCGACTTATTTCTGATATAAATTTCTTTCTGTAAGTTGTATCACTAACAGTTTCATTGTCATCTTCTTCACTTTCAATTAATGGTAATTGATTCTCAACTTTAATTCTTTTCGTATCTTGATGGTTATGACTGTGATTTTTCTTTGATTTTGACGATCTCTTTCTATTTCTACGAACGCTTTGAACAGCTGCTCTAACCAATTTATCAAATTCTTCTTCATAATCTAATGTATAATTAAATTCAAGTCTTAAAGCTTCTGCAACTTTTTTAATTTCATCTTCTTGTTCACTTGCTTTTTTGGAACACAAATCCATTGTATCGATTAATTCTAATCTTCGAGCGGAAAAGCGTTTCCATAATCTTTCGTCTTGAAAATTCAATTTTTCTCGAATTGAATGGGTAACTCCTAATTTTTTATGATGATTAGATGATACTGATTTTGGTTGTGCTGTTGATGAAGGTTCAGGAGATACTGAAGAAGTTTTACTGGCATATGCTGCCTGAGGCGGTAATATTTGCAGCATCCTCTTATACAATATAATAGATATATTATTGTTTACTAATTATTTGGACTAATATAGACCTTAATGATTCCTTTTTTTTTTTGTTTTTTTTTTTGCTGAGTGACTACGAATCAACTGGAACTTTTTTTTATATACATATATATTTTTTTTGGCTGTGTGTGGTCCTTAAAGATGAACGGCACTGGATTTATTTATATATATATTTCAAATAAATAAATTTAAATAGGCAAATAAAGAAAAGCAAATCTTTTATTTTAGTTTAAATCTATATATCATAAATATATATATATCATCATCATCATCAAATAATAAAGGTATATAATATTATAGAATCTATTATTAATTTATTGAATGACTAATTAAAAAAAATTTTAAGACTCATAGTCAGTCAAATCCAACATCCAAAAAAACAAAAAAAAATAATAACTAATAAAAAGAAAAGCAATAATACAAATGACAACAATAAATAATAATAAATAATACTTAGCGAATTATTAAATATTTATAATAACTAATAAATAAAAGTGGAGATATTTGACCTGGTAATCCGAGATTTAAAAATAAAAAAATGGGGCGACTCTCAATCACTGTAAAAAATAACATAAATACTCAACAAATAAATACTTAACGACTCCGACTCATTAAAAAAATAAAATTACGAGTCATGTAACGTGCTCCTACTCACATGTTGCCGAATATATAGACTGGAATTATTATGCATATTAATATTATAAATAATTTAGAATTAAGTATATTACTTCCTGTTGAAGTTGAACCTTCTTTATTGTAATCATCATAATTATTAAATCTATTCTCAGGGTATTTCCATTTCAACTTACTTTTATTCTTAAATGTTGAAATTGTTGGTATACTTACTACTGTAGTTGTAGTTGAAGTTGAATAATCAGGATCTGGTGGTTGAACTATACGACCAATATTTTCAACCGGCAAGCTATCAATTATACTTTGGAAATCAATCTTTGAACATAAAGCTTTCATTCTGTAATAGGTTTCATGATGCTTAAAACGGTTAGTCTATTTATTCTTGTCTTTATTTTTTCTTTTTGTATTTGTGTTGCCAAATTTTCATAAATGAAGGTAAATGCATACAAATGTGGAACATAATTGACGACATTCTTGATGTACAACATTAATATAATAACAACAACAGGTTTTATCATTTGCATCACATCTAGCAAAATTATCTTGAGCTAATTGATGACATTCAGCATAATTTTTATTTGTCTAATTAATGTTAATATCAAGAGAATTTCTTTTTACAAATAATCTAATTCATTCATTAAGTGGTAAAACTTACACATAATGGACCCAAGTCTAAGAAGAAAGACAATGCTGTTTGATTATTGATTGGGATATAGATAGACCCAGATGGCGTTGTCATTGTGTTGATCAATTAAAAAGTTATCTATGTTTAAATAAATAAATAAATAAATAAATAAATATCAATAGCGGTTATATTTTTAAGTACTCGATACCTCGCATAGAATTTTTACTGGGAACATCACTTTACGTTCTTTGAAGTATATTTTTCAGTTAGCACCAAAATATATATATATATATATATAAATTTTCCAAAAGAAGATCTTTAACTACTATAGTTTCTTATGTAAATGAGTCAACTTTACATTAGATCATTGTTATATTCTCATTAAATATAAAAGTACATGTTTTCTCATTTAATTTTAAACAAAAATTAAATAAAAGAAAATAAAATAAAAAAAGAAGAAAATAATAAAATAAGGCGGATATGGTCGTGTTGTTTTAACCAATTATGAGTCATTCCTAATTGGGTAATGGTGTAATAATTAAGCGCGCAGAGGTTATCAGTAAAATTTTTTTCTTTTACTGTGGTCGACACACATGTATAAAAAATCCTGATTTTCCACCTTGTGAAAAATTTTTCACTTTATTCTTCCTTCTAAAGTTTTTTTAAACAATCAATTAATTATAATTTAAAGAAAAAAATGTCAAAAGGTAAAGTTTGTTTAGCTTATTCTGGTGGTTTAGATACTTCAGTTATTTTAGCTTGGTTATTAGAAGAAGGTTACGAAGTCATTGCCTTCTTAGCTAATATTGGTCAAGAAGAAGATTTCGAAGCTGCTGAAAAGAAAGCTTTAGCCATTGGTGCCACCAAATATGTTGTTGTTGATGTTAGAAAGGAATTTGTTGAACAAGTTTGTTTCCCAGCTATTCAAGCTAATGCCATTTACGAAAATGTTTATCTTTTAGGTACTTCATTAGCTAGACCAGTTATTGCTCAAGCTCAAATTAAAGTTGCCGAAGAAAATGGTTGTTTTGCTGTTTCTCATGGTTGTACTGGTAAAGGTAATGATCAAGTTAGATTTGAGTTATCATTTTACGCTTTAAAACCAGATGTTAAAGTTATTGCTCCATGGAGAGACCCTGCCTTTTTCAATAGATTTGCTGGTAGAAATGATTTATTAGATTACGCTGCTGCTAAAGGTATCCCAGTTGCTCAAACCAAAGCCAAACCATGGTCAACTGATGAAAATTTAGCTCATATTTCTTTTGAAGCTGGTATATTAGAAAATCCAGATACAACACCACCAAAAGATATGTGGAAATTGACCATTGATCCAACTGATGCTCCAGAAACTCCAGAAGATTTTTCAGTTGTTTTTGAAAAAGGTTTACCAGTTAAATTAGTCTTAAATGGTGGTAAAAAAATTGTTACTGATCCAGTTGAATTATTTATTGAAGCTAATTCGTTAGCCAGAAGAAATGGGGTTGGTAGAATTGATATTGTTGAAAATAGATTCATTGGTATTAAATCAAGAGGTTGTTATGAAACTCCAGGTTTAACCCTTTTAAGATCAACTCATGTTGATTTAGAAGGTTTAACTTTAGATCGTGAAGTCAGAGCTATTAGAGATCAGTTTGTTACAACTACATATTCAAAAATCTTATATAATGGTATGTACTTCACTCCAGAAGGTGAATATGTTAGATCTATGATTGAACCATCTCAAAAGACTGTTAATGGTACCGTCAGAGCTAGAGCTTACAAAGGTTCTTTAACTATCTTAGGTAGATCTTCTGAAACCGAAAAATTATACGATGAAACTGAATCTTCAATGGATGAATTAACTGGTTTCTCCCCAGAAGATACTTCGGGATTTATTGCTGTTCAATCCATTAGAATTAAAAAGTATGGTGAAGCTGCTAGAGAAAAAGGTATTAACTTAACTTTATAAGACCTCTGAAGTAAAAAAAACTTATATATACGGGATATTTAAAGGTAATATATATATGAATAAAAAATAAATAAGTAACTAATTTGTGTATCCATTAATGTTGTAATAATTTCTTATACATTCTCAAATTCATCATCTTCAAATAATCTTTCATCATAACCATATTTTTCACCAACTAATCCTTTAATGATCAACATAAGTTCATCAAATCGTTTATAAATCATATGTGCTAATAATAAGGCAACAACATTAGATTGTCCATCATTTGAAAAGAAAACTTGAAAATCAAGATTCGTGATTATCGATTCATGTAATTCTGATAATTCTTTGTCAAGTTGCTGAGTTTTGGGTTCATGATAATACCTTTCATTTAATGAAAATTTATTTATACCCCATTGTTTCATTAACAATTCAATATGCTTCAAAGATGTATTAGCTTCAGTTATTTGAGGCAATGCATTACCAGTTTTTAAAGCATCTGATGCCATATGAATTATTGAGAATACATCTGCAATTAATGATGAATTTATCCAACCTACTTTTCTTAATATTCTAGGGATCCAATTTTCAGGATCTTCAACGTTATTGAAAATTTGTAATAACAAGAAATATAATTGAGTTATATCAACTAATATATCTTGCAATCTTTTATATTTCTTTTCGGGCCAATATCCCGTCAATGGAAGTTCATGATGTAAAGGTATCATTAATGGTGAGATACCAGCTAATTGTAATAGAACGTACCTAAATCTTTCAATTATTACATCATGTCTTATCAATAGGTGATGTGTAGGATCTTCTAATCTTTTTAAGCAAAATTTAGAAACATTACAATGAATTGTACCGGTCTGATCTATAATCTTAGATAGTATGACTCGAAGTTCATGCTTACTTGTAACTGGTCTAGGCACCAAACATGCAAAAAATCCAATTGAAAGTCCAATCAAAACACTAATAAATCTTAAATAGGCCACTCTAAATCCCTCTCCAACATTAGCTAATTTATTATATTTAACATCCACCCAACTAGTACCTAATACCAAAGAAGTTGTTACTCCAAAAAGAATGGCTGGAACAAGAGTTAAATGGATCGAAAAGTGCCTATAGTAGGATAAATAAAAGTAAACAATAGCAGTAACTGCTGCAAACCCGTAATAATTACCTTTACCATTCCCGGTTGAAATATACCAACTTGTTAAACCTAATAAAGCACCAAAAAATGTGTAGAAGATTTTGGCCCCAAATATATAGATAGTTTCCCCAACCGATTCAGAAGTTGAGACTCCAATCATTATAACCAACCAAATAAATCGATTAGAATAATACCAATTAGCAGTAGTACGAACAAAGTATGGAGTAGCTCCAATAACAACCAAACCACCAGATCGAATCCAAAACCAGAGATGGGCATTCAATAAAATATTATAAATTTTTACGATTTTTTTACCAGCAACTTGAATAATATTTGACGGTGGCAATGAATCGGGATCTCTTTCTTGAGTTTGCAGTACTAAAAATTGGGGTATTTTATTCCTTTCAGATCTAATTATATGATCTGGACCTTCTCTTTTAGACTTACTAAACCAACTAATTAGTCTGGGTTGGGGTCTAATCTCATCAATAGATAAAAATAAATCCATTAATCTAAGTATTTGCTTAGATTGATTTTTGGCTAAGTGAAGGAAAAGACAAGTTTGACTCATTAAGCATAGCAATACTTCTTCATTACTTGCTCTAGATTTAATATTATTCTCTAGTTTAGAGTAGTCAAGTCCCTTTGCAAGCTCTAATTCAATTTGCTTCTTCGCACTCAATAATCTTTCATTACATTCCTTTTGCTTTAACTGATGTTCTCTATAGCTTCGAGGAACAATCAAAGAATAAGTTCTAAAGGCATTTGCTGATGATAACCAAAGTATAAGAGCACCAAGTCCAGCATCGGTCGCTTCAACAATCGATACAAAATTTTCAGTAATGAAATTGGCAATATTATCAAGATCAGCTAATGTAATCCTCTCACCCGGATCAATATCTCCTATCCTTTTCCTTAAGAGACTCACCCTTTTTGTATGTTCAAATTCTCCAACTTTCTTGTAAGAATCATGTATGGTAGTTGCTGAAAACGTTGACCGATTAGCCCTCGATGGATGAAGAGACGCGGAGCTTCCTCTACGACCCAAATCGCTGAATATATCCAATGCAATATCCTTCCTTTCCTCAAGCATTTGATAAAAGTAATTATATCCAGAAGAAACACTTATTAAGTTCTTGGAAAGTGATCTATACTCTCCAACATCTCCAACATCAAACCTACCGAATGAAATCTCAAACTTTATAGTTGCTGCTAATATTTCCAATTCTCCTATCTTTCCTCTAAGATCGACAACATCAGATGAGTATTGTTTATAATTAGTGAAATTATCAGCTGAAGGTTTTAAGGATCTTAATAATCTTAGATGATTCTCAGATGCTCTCTTTAGTCCCATCAAGATTTTCGTTGAACCACCAAAGTATTGAAAACTGGAAGTCTTAGGAAATATTAACACTGATGCTAATACCTTCAAGGCAAAAGCAAAACCCATTGGTTTTACTACAATTTGGCCAATAACCGCCGGATCAAATATTGGATAAAATACTCCATAGCAACAATTGATTATTAAAGTGATAACACCAGTAATAAAAGCAAGTCGAATTAGCCTGTGAAATTGTTGGGTTAGGCCCATAATCACCATACCAAATATAATAGCAAGGCAGTATACCGCGACACATTTAGTTTCGAGATACCTTCCTGTAAAAACCTGATCTGCTAAACAAAGCTCTATATTTTCTAATGTACAGGTACCTTCTTTAATTAGTGATTCTACTACTTGCTCTTGAGTTACTGAATTATGAATAAGATTGGAGATCTTCATAGCAATTATAGCAATCAAATATGCAACAGCCCAATAAAGCATACACAATAATGAAACGATAATGTTAAGGATGATAGGAGTTCCTCCAGAAGCAGCAATAAATGCCATTATTTGAACTAAATATGCTGCATTGCCTAGCCAATGGCTAGTTGCCGGTATGATACATACCAAGACACTTATCCAAACCTGGAACCAAGTTCTGATTGCTGTCTTAAAGGATGCATAATCCAAGTGATCCAATATATAACCAGGTCTGAGTGTACTCAATGCTTTTCTCCAGTATGTTTCCTTAGGGGTTGGCACTTCAAGTTTAATTTGTGCTTTGCTTGCATCTTGAACATAATATGCATTGACATATTTTGGACTTAGATTCTCTGTTATGTCTTGATTAAGAATGCCTTGGTATGGAATTGCTTCAATTTCTGAAGGTTGACTCAAGGTGCTTGACGCAGACAAAGCTTGTTTCATAGCAGTTAGATAAAATCTGTCAAAAAATTGATCTTTATGTCATCGTTTGAATTCTTTTGTTTGAAAGCCTGTTTGGATTAAAGTAAAGTGTCTTTTGCTTCATGTCGGTTAAAATTAAAGGAGCCGGTAAAATAAAAAAAATCGGGCAAGAAGTTAATCGGTCAAGAAAGTTGAAGGTGCGGCTAATTATCTTCAATGTTTTTGATGCACAATTTAATTATAATCCATTTATTTAAACATACTCATACATATATACAAGAAAGTCTTCAATTAGCATGTATATTCTGTTAACCAACTTTCTAGTCTTACAAGATACAGCTCCACATCTTTTCCAATCAAATCTGTAGGAATGCTTCGTTTGGCTATTTGACTAGATTTGCTTAATTCGTAATGACTTCGTAATTTGTCAATAAGTGAATTTAACACTAAGTACTGCAAGTTATCTTGCTTTTCCTGCTTTATACCAGGACACAAGTCTGATTCAAATTCGTCTTTGTTGTTGAAATAATACCAGCTTGTCAACCATAAGACTTTATTAAACATTGGGAATCTAAACTTTGAAGGTACCTTTGTTTCCTTCTCGATGTTACTAATTTTTAACTGGCATTCCATATCCTTCAATGTTAAGAAATTTCCGCCTAAAACAATTGAATCCTCTGGAGTATAAACAGAATGAATCCAACCACTTGGTATAATAAATAAATCATCAACTTTAAGAGTGACTTTGAATCCATCAGTAGGGATGACTCTCTTTCCTTTTATTGTCTTACTATAACCACCAAACCAAATAAAGTTCTGATTAGGTTCTAAGCACCATGAAGTATACAATTCAAGGTTATCAGAAGTGGGAGGATACATCATAAATGTTTTTGCTCCTTTGCAAACTGTATAATAGACCGATGTTCCACCAAAATCTATATGAAAATCAGTAAATGAATTCTTGACTGACATTAAACAATACTTTGTAACTTGCGATCTCTCTTGCTCATCATTTTTATTCCATACTTTATCCACTAAATCTAGCTCACGAACCATTCTTGGTCTAGAGAATTCTTTACCTAAATCTTTAACTTGGGATATTTCTAACGATATCACATTCCTAATTCTATCTCTACTTAGTTCATCAGTATTATAATAATCTCTCCATTTACCCATATTCCATCCGGGATGTACACCCTGTTGGGATAAAACATCCATTACTTCAACTGGTTCATCGTCACCTACTTTTTCTGTAATATAATTGATAGTTATAGCTTCTTTCGCAATTGGAAAGGTCATGCCAACTTTTTCCAAATCAGCTTCCGGTATGAGCACAGGTTTCTTTAAGTGTGATTCAAGTGCATATTGTTTAGTCAAGTCATCTAATATATCTATGTAAGGATTATTCTTTGTATATTCATTTGCATCAATTGGAAAATCTAAAAAGGTACTAACATGAGGATGAAATGTTTTATCAAGTAAGAAAGTATCTCCATCATTCAATGCAGCATAATCTACTTTAATCCGGCTTCTCTTAGATTTCCTTTTGTATAAAGATGGCCCATATAATTTATTGCACTTCGAACAATGATAGGAATGGATATTACTGATTTCAATTTGGGGTAATTCTAAACAGTTGGTATGGAACCATTGCTTGCATATATCACACTGTAACCATGAAATATCAGATATATCCTTTGATTTCTCTAGTGGATTCACGATACATAGGGGACAATTATCTATTGATGGCATATTCAAATCATTTGATGCTGATGCTTTCTTATTGTTTTTGATAAGACAGCTCGTGAGTCAAAATCAGTTCATTTTTTTTTTTGATGCAACGTTATTTCAGATAAAGAAATTGAAATTGCTAAACATAAACTGACAAATAGAATTAACCATTTATAATATTAATTGGTCGGTATAGGATGTTACCAGCACGGAGAATTAGTCTATTTATTGGTAATCGAATAAACTTCGTAAAGTGCTTTCGTAATAAATGTACTTTCTCCACCAGTTTTTATCGACAAGTTGAGTCATTAACGACAGCTGCCAGTGGTGGACAAGATCAACAACTGAGATTTCTCGAAGAATATAAAATAAGAACATTATTAGAAAGGCCGATATATTATTATGCTGAAAAGCCATTGCCTAAATTTTCCATAGAGAGATTATATGAACAATCACAAAAATTATCACCAACTTTTATATTACAGAATGCACAAGAAACAGTCGAAAATTTATTAGCTTATAATGCTAGAAGAATAAAGGAATTCAGAAATTTACCTTATTTGGTGGTACTTAATCCTTCAATTTCAGAATCTTATAATACTTATTTACAGACGATGTCTTCATTAATTACGGCATCGTTAAATCCACCAACGACGTTAGAAGAGAATAACGCTTTTGCCAGAGATGTTTTAAGCGAATTCATTGATGCTCATGCCGACACATTGCCGAGCTTGTCAAAGGGATTTAATGAAGTTATAGATTTGATCAAGCCTGATAGAATCACTGCATTTTTAGATGAACATTTAAAGGAAAGAATAAGTATGCGATTAATTGCTCATCAACATATTCAATTAAGTAAAGCTTTGATCGGTGAAACTCCTTTCGAAGAAAATGGATTCTATAATGGTGTTATTAAGGTATTAAATATTCCTGATGTCATTAGAAAAAATGCAGAATTAGTCAATGATATCCTATTATTAAAATATGATCAAACAGTTCCTATCCAAATAGATACCAATTTATATCCTATTAATTATTGGAGCAGACAGGATCCTGAATTGAAACTACCTACCGAAGAAGAATTGGAGAATTTCCCATATATTGAATATCATTTAGATTATATACTCACAGAATTGTTTAAAAACTCATTTAGAGCACATATTGAAAATAAGGTGGATGATCCTGTTCAGATCACTATTTCTATTTCTAAAAGCCCGACTGCTTATTTAGAGCTAAGGATTAGAGATAAGGGGAAAGGTATTCCTCCAAAGACGTTGAGACACATTTTTGATTATTCATTTACTACATGGGAGAATGAAGAAGGTGATAGTTATAAGACTTTGAATGTACCTCCAGGAGGGGGAAATTCGGTAGCTGGTATGGGATATGGTTTACCATTACTGAAGAATTATGTGGAGATTTTTAATGATACTCTTCCTGATGAAGATGGAATTCTTCCAAGTACAAAAGGACTGTTAACCATACAAACTTATAATGGTTGGGGAACTGATGTATATCTTAAGACAATAGGTCAATAAATAACAGTTTAGAGTATGTATATATATATATATGGTAGTAATACTATGTTAATTGCAAAAAAAAACAATGGAGGAGTTTAGTAAGCGTTCGCTGGTGCGTACACAAATGTAGACGAAATAATAAAAATGGAAACTCGAGAAAACACTATTAGGGCGTTAGCCATATAATTATTATACTTATTGAAAGGTAAGCCTTGTTAAGTTGACTATTGGATGTTGATATCTCAGAATAACAATCAAGTTTAATTACATACAACTCATCTTATGGCCAATACACATTATTCAAATGAACCATCCAACGGCGGTTACATTATTGAAAATGGCATACCACAGACATCATTCCCTGGTAATGGGAGCATTGTTCATTCGGAGTCTTCACCAAAGTCAGCATTGGATGAACTTCTAGATGCCATCTTAATAAATAGTGATTCTGATGAATGTAATGAGAATTTTTCAACGTATATAAAAATAATTATCGACGAGGTGTACATGGGTAAAGATGATGAAGAAGAAGATACAGAAGATGGACTTAGCGTAACGGAGAATCAAAAGAATTACCACAAACTTTCGATCTATGCTCTAAAGTTGTTGAATCTGAATTTATTTGTTAAGAATTATAGATTTTGTGTTGGGAAATTGTTAGCATTTCTATCCACATTTACATCATGGACTGAATGTAGAGTCAATAACTATAATAATGATCAATTACACGAAGAAGGCGACGAAGATGTTAAGCGAGAAAGTGAATGTCTTAAGGAATTCCTTTGTATTATATTACTTGTGTTGTTAAAGTTAAAAAATAGTTCCAGTTCAACTGATATTATCAAAATTCAAGACAGTTCAAATATTGATGTAATAGAAACCGCAGATTTATTCAAGGCATTACAAGAATTCGAGTTTGTAACCATCATTTGCAATTTCATTTCAATTCATGTGATAAGTTTGGATCAACAAGATACTACTTTTGTACTATTTAAGTTTAGTTGTGACATCTTTTTTGAATACTTATATTATACGGAATTATTAACTGACGAGGAATTTTCATGTTTAACGAATCATACTCCAATTATACCTACGTTAATCAAATACCTTTTAGCTAATGAAAATTTTAGTAATTATGATATCGATGGTGACGATTTCGAGGATGAAGATAAGTTAATTGCATATGAAGAGTTTAAGTTACTATTACTAATCAATGAACAATACTTAATGAAATCTTATCTGAATCACGACATTCAAAATAAAGTATTTAATGGATTAATGAAAGGCGATAGCGATGATGATACAGCTACGATAAATCATGCCAATATAGCGGGATTTATAAATTTATTGATTTATTATCTTAACAGAGAAGAATCACAAATCATTAAAATATTAATACTTAAATTCTTATATCTAGTATTTACCACATCATATACTACTAGATTGGTTTACTTAAATGATTTGAAGATATTAATTGATATATTTATAAGAGAAATAAACGATATGGATTTTTCTGGTGATCTGGGAAATGAGAATCGATTTTTGACCATTACTTATTTGAAAGTTATGTATCCTTTACTTATGTTTTCTCAAGTTAGTGATTTATCAGAAGGTTATAAAAATTCAGATATTTTAGAATTATTTGAAAACTTAATTCTTAACACTCAAAATAACGATACCGTACCAGATGAGGTAAGAAAAGAACAAGAGGAAATAATTGGAAAGTTGGCAAAGAAAAGCATGGACATACAATGGCTCAAAGCTAGTAGAAAAAGATCTTCACCATCATCTTCATCACCTTCAAGTAATAATTCAACTTCACAATCATTAGTGTTATCTAATTCCAATCCTGCCAATAACGAAGAAGTTTCTAATATTTCAACTGATTCAATCATTGCAATGGCTAGAGTTGCATCGGTAAGAACTTCTACTAGAAGCGATTATCACAAGCATACAACTTCACATAATATTCAGGATTTTAGAAAAACTTCTCATGACGAAACGTCGTTATACGTCAGTAATAACAATAATATATTTTTAGAAAAACGTTTAGAGTCCTTGAAGCTCAACGATAATACTAATTTTCAAGAATTTTCACCTTGGTCAACTCAAAATACAGAAGAGGGACCAATTGAGGATAACAATGATACTAAAAACAAAAGCAATAATAACAATAAAAATAAAAATAACAATACTAATAGTGATATTCCATGTAATAATATCCTTGATTTACCCGTAGAGTACTTAAAGGCAAAGCCATTACCCAAAGTTCCTGTTCCCAAAAGGTCTCCAGATAGAAATCTTTACAATCATAAAGCTAATTCATCTTCTTCATTAATTTCTGGGTCACTGACAGGTCAACGATACAAGAAAGCACCACCTCCACCGCCACCACCTCAACCTTACAACAATAGTATTGATTCTATAGACACCGGAAGAAAATATGGGACTCCACCACCACCTCCTCCACCCCCAAGACGCAGGCGTTAATTCTTATTGTTTATATAACAAATAAATAATGTATGTATATTGAAAAGCATATATAGTGTTAGAGCGATAAATATTGATCTCACATTGTGATATCTTCCTTAAAGCTTAATACATCATCAAATCTCAACCCATTAATTTCGGCTCTGGTATATGAATCCAATTCCTTTTGGATGGTTTCATCACTTTCTTGATCATTAATATCACTTGAAGCAACAAGTACTAACCCTCTTGATCTAATTAATGGAACTAATTTGGGAACTAAATCCAATAAATGAATCGAAGTTATTAAACCAATTAAATTATTATTAATTGTAAAGTTTACTGCTTCTTTAATGGATCTAATTGTAATTTCCTGGTGATTACTAATAATTTTATCTCTTGAATTTTTGTTAAATGAAGATTTTGAATCTGCTGGTAAATCATGACTTATACTTTTATTTTTTCTGATATCTTCAACTAATAAACCATTTGCTGATCTTGATTCGAATTTCTTAGTTTGACTATTAAAAGTTGTACCACTCATAATTAAAAATACTGGGAAATTTGGTTGTTTCCAATTTAAAATTTTACAAATTAATGAATTAGAAGACAAGAAAATAATTGATCTACCCGGTGTTGAGGATTGCTTTAATTTTGAAGTTCTAATATGATTAAAAACATCATTTAATGTGAAATTAATAAAATTATCTAAATTCAGTTGAATATTTCCAACAAATGGTAAATTTTCTAATTCATATAACGTTGGGAATATAATTTCCAAATTTAAATTAATATCAACATTTAAAACATCCAAGAATATATCTAATGGTAAATAAATTATTCTTAATAATTTTTTAATCAATCCAATATCTTTTATAGTCATTCTTGATAAATCATTAATTACTTTACTATAATCAAATAAATCATTGGTTATTGAACTTAATTGTTCTAATGATAAATTTGGTAAATATAAATCAATAGTTTCAGTTATTGCAATCGACCAATGAGGACAGACCACGGGAGTGCCATCATTAAGCAAGCAAACTTTAATACGAAGATATTCTCCTGATAATGATGTTGCAGTTACAATTGATGAAGGAGCGGTTGAGCTTGAAACCAATTCATTAGTTGATGTGACAGCACCATCAATTATACTTCCACTTCCAACGATGGCTGTCTCTTTTTCTTTATTTCCATTAACTATAGAATTCATACTTGATGGAGATAAGAAATTATTTGGGGATAAACCTCCAGCAGCATTTAATTTTAAAGTTTGCCTATTCTTGACAAAGCTGGTTGAAGATTTCCAATAAGTATCGAATTTGGAAGTTTCTAATAAAGTGCCAGAAAATGGGAAAATTACTTGATAATTAAATTTCAATTCCCCAATATTCCTTAACCTTAAATCAAATAAAGGTAATTGAATTGAGTTTATTTCTGGTGATGATGTATCAATCTGGCAAAATGATAAAGCTGTAGTCTTTGCAATTAATCTGGTACCAAATTTTGGAAATATTTCAAAATCAATTCTAAACTCTTGTAATGAATCAACATCAGTCTGAAATACACAATTATTATTTGCTTTTGTATCGTCAGCAACTGGTAATAAAATATTTCTTGGTACGATATCAGAAATATTTGAAGTTAAAGTAATTCTACCGGGTTTTAAATCAGTTGTTGAATTGAATAAATTGATGAAATCAGAATCATTAGAAAAAATTAATTCAATTAATACTTTTTGTTCTAAGAAATTATGTCCATATCTTCTTAAAGGTAAGATTGGTGGAGGCAATTGTAAATCTGGGATACTATCAACATTATTTTTATCAACACTACCACTATCTTCCGAGTCATCATCATTTTCAACTAAAATTGACATACCAGTTGAAGAATCTTGCTGTTGTTTATTTGCAGTAATTTCATTACCAACAATTGTATTCATATTATTAATTTTGGTATTTCTAACGTCGCTTTTTGAAATTGTAGTATAATGATTCAATAATTCATTTAAAACATCAATATGCCCTTCAACCACACAATAATATAAAACGTTATAACCATCTTCATCAACAATATTTAATTTTGCTCCCAATTTGACCAACTCTTGAGTTGTCTTAACATGACCTTCAGATGCAGAATAAAATATTGGAGTCCATTTATTTAATCCATCAACTTTATTAATTTCTGCACCATATTGAATTAATAATTTAATCAATTTATAATGGCCCGATCTTGAAATAACATGTAAAGGTAATAAACCTTCAACATCTTGTTGATTTATTAAAGTTGGATCATTCGATTTATTGTTTGATAATATATATTCAACAATTTTATAATCACCGAATTTACATGCATAATTAATTGGTAAATATTGCAATTTATTTTCATCATTTGTTGGGAAACAATTTGAACCAGATTGTACCAATTTCTTAATAACAATGGAATTGCCATGTTTTATTGACAATAATAATGGAGACATTGAATCAATATCTAAATCATCAATATGATCCTTTGGAAAAAATGGTAATATAATTTCTAATAAATCAAGTCTATTATGTTGAGATGCATGATGTAAACAAGTTCTTCCATTGAAATCTTTACATATTAAGATATTGGTCCTTTGTCTTTGTGAAATATTATTCATAATATATTTTATAATAAAAGTTCTTGAATGTTTTATTGAATCAGTTGAATTTATAACTTTAACTCCATTATTTATAATAACATGATTTTCATGACTTGAGGCAGGAGGAATTGAACAACATTCATGTAAAATACTTTTATTATTATTGAAATCATCATTTACAAAGATAAAATCAATCTGATAATCAATTAATTTAAGGAATGATTCTAAAAAGCTATCGGAAATTTTTAAATTTGAAACTGCTAATAAAAAGATTTTTGTTAATTTATATTTTGCAATTGTATTGAATTGCTGTTTTGAATTTAAATCATCCGATAAATTTGAATTGTTAGTTGCAATTGATGAAGAACCCGAGTTTGAAGTTATACTTGAAGATCTTTCCACCGCAATGGAACCAGTTGAATCTCTTTTATTATTATTATTATTAGATGTTGAATTTGAAGAAGAAGATTTAACTTTATCTACCCATCTTGCTAATAACGACAGATCAGGATCTTTTATCGTAGCCACATTTACAAAACTTGTATATAATTCATCAATTTCATTGTTTTGTAAATAGGAATTATTTCTACTAGTTGAATTAGGGAAATTATTTGGTCCTGGCAATGAGCTTATTGAGGTGTGTCTTTGAGATAATTCATCTTCCGAGATATTAGTGGTTGAATTAGTTCTTGATAAAGTCAATGGGGGCTGTTGAGGAATATTTGTCTGTTGTTGTTGCTGCTGCTGCTGTTGTTGTTGAAATAATATTTGCTGATGTAATTGAGATTGTGAATGATTTAAATTTGTTGCAAGATAATTTTTTAAAGAAGAATAATCACCATCCATTATTGATTCTAAATCAAATAATGATTGAGTAACTAAATCACTCAATTCATTAATTTCATTTTTATGGAATACAGGTTGAACACTTACAGCCGTCAGAATGAACAATTCTTTTGTATGAGATTTTGATCTTTTATCCCATTTTTTAACAACCTTTGAAAATCCGGTTTCATTTAATTCAATAAATTGTTGTAATCTTAATAAATCTTGATGAATTTTTTTAAAATTTTGATATAAATTAAGGTATGAGATTGAATTTCTAAAATTAGCATTGATTATATTTGAATCATTTTGCTGTAATCTTATAAATTCATTAGTTTTATTTAATAATTCATTCTTTTTTAATATTAATATATCAAGATTTATCGCCAAATTTGCTTGTTTTTCAAGATAAAATGAATTTACTTTATCTAATTCACGCTCAACTCTAAAGAAAAACAGAGCTTTATTTTCTTTTAAAGTAGTCTGAATTTCAGCTTGAGTTAAAGGTCTTGGAGTTCCATTATTATTTGGATCATTGGTTGATGTAGTTGATATGGCTAATTGTTTGATTAATTTCTTTAAAGCTTTATAATCTATAAAATGACCAGAATATTCAGGTAATTCCAATTGACGTGATGCGAGATATTTTCCAAACTTCATTCTATTATTGAAACTTCCCTTTGATTGAAAGCCTTAAATAATTAAATAAAGAAAGAGAGATGAATTGTATTATAATTAATTGTTATAAAAATCTTCTTCCCTTTATTTATTTTCTTCATACACGTGTATTGAGAGTTTTTTTTTTCATAGATACTTTTAAAATTAACAAAAACTGAAAAAAATTTGATTTTAGCAACCATTTATTTTCTTAGAAATAATTAGTCGTTCTTGATTGTTCTTTTAGCTAATTTGAGTCTATAATTGTACGCAAATGTGATGCATTATATGAAATTATATGAATAATTTCAAATTGTAGTTAAAAGAAAATAACCATAATTTTTCAAGTTTTGCGACCATTGCAATTTTGATATTATTCTACATTGGATTATATTTTTTGCTTTATATCAGCAGATGATGACTCTAATTGATTTACAATACTAGCATCACTTCTAATGAAATGATTCATTTGAACTTGTAACATATATATTTACTTATATATTAAAAGATTAATGTAGGAGGGGGAATGAGTTTAAACTACTTACAAATTGTAGAGAGAGGATATAATAAAATGAAATGAAAAAATGAGATGTAATATGTATGAGATGGACTGATTGATTGGATTAAGCAAAGAAAAACTAAGCCTTTTTAGCAGCATCTCTTGCTTCATCAAATTGTTCTTTGAATTTATCAGCATTTTCTTTATTACCAAATCTAATAGCTAAAGTCACAGCTTCTGGTTCACCTTCAGAAATATCAGCAGCAACAGTATAAACCCAAGATCTATCTGATCCGATATTTGGTTTTAATTCATAATCTCCACTAATTAAATGATTAGCACAAATTTTCAAAGTTTTATCTCTTCTCATTAAAATTCTTACTTTATTAGTTTCTTTATGTTTTAAAAATTTAACATCACCAGTACCTCTTTCTTTCCATTCTTTTGTATCACCGTGAAATCTAAATAATTTTGCACGAACTTTATATAAAACTTCTTCTTGTTCTTCATTAGTTTTAACATCAACTTTTTCTAATTGGACTAAGGGTTCAAAATGAACATCAACTTCTTCTTCGTCTGCCTTATCATCTTCATCGGCAGCTTTCTTTTCTTCGTTTTTATTATCTTCTTTAGTTTCTGATTCTGGTTCTTCTTTCTTTTCCTTCTTAGCACCAAACATTGAAAATACATTAGAAGTTGGAACTGATGGAGTAGCAGCAGTAGCAGCTACGGCTGGAACCTCAGTGGCGGTTTCTTCGACCTTTGGTTTGGCTTCTTCTGATGACATTCTATCAATGAATTGAATTATTTAATTGATTTAGATCTTTTTTTTTAATAATGGTTATTCTAGAGATCAAATTTTTTTTAAAGTGTTCTCTTTTTTTTCTTCTCTCTTTCTCAATTCTTCTCATTTTGTAGTATAGACTTCCTAATTTGGAAGTCTATTGGCAAAACAACAAATAGAGGTTTATATCAAATATATATATTTTTTGTATACAAGAATAATAAAAATAAATGTAATAAATATATGCAATTATTTACTTCTAGTTAAGATTGAATTGGTTAAGAATTCTAATGCACTACGAGCATCTGATTCAGGCAAAGATCTTAAATTTTCTAAAGCTTTAAAACAATATTGCTCTGCCATTTCTTTTGTCTTTTGTAAACCATTATATTTTTCAACGGCACTTCTGGCAATTTCAACATCTCCTGGTTGATTGAATTTCCTACCAATCAATTCACCTAATGAAGGATCATGTTTCCAAGCAAATAATATAGGAGCAGTGGCTAATCCTAACTTTAAATCGGCTTGACTTGGCTTACCAAAAGTTGAATCACTAGACGTATAATCTAATAAATCATCTACAATTTGAAAACATAAACCTAAATTACGACCGAATTCATAACATTTTTCAATTATATTATCTTGGGATCCACTTAAGACCGCTGCTGCTCTTGAAGATTTTGACATTAATGATGCCGTTTTTAAATAAGTTTTATGTAAATAATATTCAAAAGCTGCATCAACATTAGTTATATGATCAACTTCAAAAGGTGAGGCAGTTACGGAATATTCATGTTGCTTAGTTGGAACTTTTCCAGTAGGTATAGGTATTGTTTTTAAATCTCCATCATTATCAATTGAATTTTCTTCATCTTCATTATTTTTTAATACAGTATTTTTTAATTGCATAAATTCTCCTTCTACTAAATTAGCAATTGTAGTTGATAATAATTCAATAACTTCAGGATTTCTTAATCTGGCAATTGCAACTGATGCTCTACCTAATAAGAAATCTCCTGCTAAAACTGCCATTTTATTAGTAAATGCAATATTTCCACTTGGTCTACCTCTTCTTGAATCACTTAAATCAATTACATCATCATGTAATAATGACGCTGTATGAATCATTTCCACAATTTCTGCCAATCTTCGTTGTTTGGGTAAGATTCCATTCATGGCATCAAATTTAGGTAATTTATCCATTGGTTTTGATAATGGATCTAATATAACTTTTGGATTTATACCATGTAAAATTGCTAATGGAGATATTGAATCATCAACTGAATTTCCAGCAATTGAAGTTGAATACGGAGTACCATTATAATGAGGTTGGTTTGTAACATCTAATGTATCTATTTTAATTCTATTTCTTTGATCTATTGGAATTTTTGATAATGCTTTTGATAATAATAATACAATTAATGGTCGAACATTTTTACCTTCAGCTTCAAAATAATATGAACTTACTCGGTTTAAAGTAGGATGACCCGAGCCAATTAAATTAGCAATTGATTTCGCTAAATTAGACATTTCATGACTAACTATTGAAAATGGGTCACTAAAGATTTTACTTGATGATGGTTGAACTAATTTCTCGGCTGTTTCAACAGCGGTTTTAAACGTATTAGGAGGTGATGGGTTATTGGTATTGGTAGATGCATTTGTACTGGAGAATCGATATAGTCTTAATAACTGTCGATTTCCTCTCAACCTTGGTATCATAATGAATTAAGGTAATATATATATGTATAATAAATAATATTAAAATCCAACCGATTTTTTTTAATTTTTGCTACCAATAAGCGAACCACTAAATTTTTTTTTTTTCATGTTCATTTACAAGCATTAAAATTGCATAATAAAAAAAAAAATTATTTATCATTATTTATTTATTTATTTAAATTTTTTATATATATATCTTTTCTATATACTTAATGATTGATATCTATTTTCTAAATCAACTAAATTGCTGTCTTTGAATATCCGACATATTTCTTAAAAATACATCGGGTGGAGTTAAAGTACCCAAGGCTCTCTTTGAGTGTAAATTCATAAATGTTAAACCTAATAAATAACTTGCATTAACCCAACCAAATCCTTCTGTAGCAACTCCTTTGAAATCAACTCCTTGATTACCATACTCTGCATCCACTTTATGAGGAATTGCACCCTTGGTTATATTATATTTTTCAACCACAACTCCATTATAATCAACAAAGGCTCTTGTCATCATATAAAGCCACCTATAAGTTAATCTTCTAGCCACTCCATGATATCCATAATTACTTAAACCAATCCAGGCTAAGATTTGTTGAGGAGCCCAACCATAAGGATAATCCCATTGTCTTGAAGGACGATTAAGATTGATTTCTCCTCTTGAAGTTTCAGTACCAGCCGCCAATCCACCAAATTCTTCAAATTTAGCAATTGAATTTTCTACTAATTTATCAGCTTGATGTTGAGATGATAATTTCGACCAGAGTGGCCAAAATGTTGTAGCAGATTCATATTTATTTTGTTCTTTATTTTTAATATGATAATCATAATAAATTGAATCTTCTTCATTCCATAAATATTTATTAACATTTAATTTTCTTTGTTCAGCTCGTTCATACCATGATTCTGAAGTTTCAAAATCATCTTCATATTGTAATTGATTACCAAAATATGTTGAAATTATAAATGCAATATCATTTTCATATTTATATAACAATGAATTTAAATCAACAGTAGCTAAATATGCACATTTACCTTCTAATCGATATGAAGTATCATGACCTGATTCACGCACGGCACGATCATGTAAGAAATATTCATCTAATTCAGGTTCTTTTATATCACCATTATTATATTTTTCAATAAATTCATCTTGAGTTATACCATGTTTTTCAACAAATGGTTTTAATACTGAATTAAAATGAGTGGCTTCAGTTTCAGGTGGTATACCAATCCCTGAAGGATGATAACATGATAAACCAGTTTCAATATCTAATCTTGGTTCACTACACCATACTGTATAATATTCCTTTATGGCGGCAATTGTTGCTCGTTTTAAAAAATCTAATGTATCATTAATTAAATCAGGATTAACTTCATTAGTTTTATTAAATACTCTTAATGTCATATCTGTTAAAAATGGAGGTTGAGATCTACCTAAATAATAAGATCGATTAGCATTTAAAATTTTTCCATAATGATTAATTTCATAAATAAAATTTTCAGTCATACCTCTAGCTAATTTTAAATGTTGAATATTTTTATTAGGACCAACATCAGTTAATAATCCAATCGTTTCCATATATGAATCCCATCCATATAATTCATTAAATCTACCACCTGGAACGATATAAGGATGATTTATAATTTCATCTTTATTAAAAAATGTTGCCAATGCTAATAAACCAGGTTTATTATTAATAGATTTAATAAATTTTGCATCAATAGTTTCAGGTAAATAAACCACATCTAAATTAATATCAGGATTTTCATCTTGAAATGATGAATAATATTCAAATTGATCCTTTCTATTATATGGTATATAAATTCGATGACTTTCACCTTGAATTAATTGTCCAGTATTCTTATCAATATAATTATCTTTTATTTTAGTATCCTTTGACATTTCATAAACATTATCCTTAGTTAAAACTCGAGTTAAAGATTTCCAAAATTGAGTTGAAATTAATCGTTTCATTCTATCAACCGGATTTTCATTTAATCGTTCTTCATCTAATAACATTTGATCTCTACCAAATGATCGAGCAATGGTTAATTCTTGTAATAAATTACTTAACATATATGTACCTCTAATTGATGCTTGTTTAAATCCATTAGAATTGGCAGTACCTAATCTTAAAACTTTTGGACCCGTATCTTCAATTGTAATTTGACAATTATGATCAGTATCTTCATTATCTAATAATTCTTTTAATGTCATTTTAATATCAGGAATATAAAATTTTTTAGGTCTTGAAAAACTATCATCAACTGATGCACGTCTATAATGAAGTTTGGCATTAATTAAAGGAAGTTGAATATTTGATAAATTAATTGATTCATCCAGTCCTAAACTTGTACTAGTATTATTAGCATTATTAGAAAGAGCAGAATAAAGAGGTACAATTGAACCTTTTCTTTTAATTAATGGATTTGAATCATCAATTGGTAAATTATCTTTATCATGTTCATGGTCATCATCATGATCATGACCATGATCATTAATATGAATATTAATATTATGATGATGATCTAAGCTATTATTTAAACTACTTAATAAATTTGCAGGAATTGGGACTGGAGTAGGAGATTGGGATTCAGATGATGAATTCTCAGATGGTTGTTCTTTAATTGTTTCCGGGTGATACTGCTCCTGTTGATTATTATTATTGTTGTTATTGTTATTATTATTACTACTACTATTACCATTATGACTAGTGAATGAATCACTAAAGAAATTTCTTGGTTTACTATCAAATACAGAAAATGTTCTAACTCTACCTAATTTTGAATCTTTATTTGCTTTAGCAGGATTGGTTAAATCTCCATAATAATTTTCTGGTACATCAAATGGATCATGATCTGAAGCAGATGATGATTTTCTATGTCTAAATGGATTATTCATGATTATAACTATTTATATTATTATTTATATTATTATTATTATTAGTAGTAGTAGTAGTAGTATATACCTAGAAGAAGAAAAAGGTGATGATGTTGATTATAATTGTATATGAATAATTTTGAAATTTATAGTATTATTTAATTTAATTTGAGTATGCAAATTACCGTCACTAATTAATTTTTATTTTATCTTTTCTTTTTTTTGTTATGTATTTCTTTGAATTGAGGAGACAAAAACAAAAAACCACCAGCTTATTTTTAATATATATAATTTATATATAAAAAAAGAGAAAAAGAAAAGATATATAACATATAATATATAATATATAATATATAATATATAATATATAATATAATTGATGATGATGTTGATCCCCTCCAATTGATTAATATTAATATTAATATATATTTAATATTAATATTAATTAATTAATTAATTAATTAAAAATAAAAAGTAACGGAATAATTTTTATTTTGCGAGGGGAGATAAAAGATTTAACCATTTTTTATTTATTATGTATTATTTAATAAATTTTATTATATATATAAGGCGTGTATTATAATATATATATATATATATATAATGGAAATATGTAAATATTATTTAATACATGTAAATATTCGCCTATTTAAAACTAAATTTTTCAATTTTAATTTCATTTTTGTCTTTTCTTTTTCTTAAACATCTTCCGTAGTGTGACTTTATACTAATGAAATATTAAATATTAATAGAATTAATTATATATCATCTGACCTCTCCTATAATATTCTATTATAATACATAAGTAAAATTGATTTATAAAATTATTTATTTAACAATTAAGTTTATTATGAGCTATTTTTAATTCATAATGGACAAAAAATAATAATATTTTATAAATTCTAAGTTAAGGTTTATAATGTGTTTTCTATCAAAACACAATCAAATATATGATAAAGAGTTGAATTAAGTAATTTTTTACCATTTTTTTCACCTTCAGTTGCAAATTCATTATTCATTATGTGAATTCTGTTATACGTAGTAAACTCATTGAAATAAAAAAAAATTGACAAAAGTAAAGTAAACTATTTCCACTAAAAAGGTGCTAATCGGTAAGTAACTATGAATAGATTTATCATATCTCACATTATTTTTTTATTATTATTAGCTAACTTTAAAAATAATTTCTACGATGTTTAGTTATGTAATCATTCTCCTGTTTCATTCTTTAAGGTTTGTATTTTTTTATAACGTTAATTTTTTTATTAATCAGCTTTATATTTATTAATAGAGTTTGTTAACTCCTATTTAATAAACTTCATTGGATATTCCTTATTAGAAACTATTTAAGTTTCGAGTTGAACAGATTAAGGAATGGCATTTCCTATTTAGTACAAATTCGGCTATATTCCTTTTTAAATTGATTAATTGAACCAGAATACTGCTGAACAAATTAATCCATGATATTTCTCATTTGGAACAGTTAATTTTTTGATTCTGCTACTACTACATACCTTTTCACTTTCTCAAATCTACATTAAGTCAACTCTCCATGATGAAATATTAAGCACATTACCCTAAAGTACTTCTCAATTGAAATAAGATTTTTAAATAATACTTATTAAACTTAACAAATAATCCGTAGGAAGTCAATTAATTTTACGAATGGTGGAAGACTTCTAATTATGCATAAACTTAATTATACATATTAGTTTATTATGTATAGGTGTAGATAATTAATCTAAACACTAATATAAAAATTGGAATACGGATCAAGAAAGATCATACGCAATTTTTTTGTTTTGTTACCGTTTCAACAATTTGTTAACTCCGAGGAGTTATCCATTTTGCCGCCACCATATATAATATTACCTTTGCCCTATTTTCATTATCTTTTAGCTAGCTTTGATTTTACTTTAAGTAAAATGAAAAAAAAACCAACTAAGAATAATATGGGTTCATCGTCGCAAAAAGTGGCATTGGTTACGGGTGCTTCATCAGGAATTGGATATCAAGCAGCAATTGAATTAAGTAATAGAGGATATAAAGTATTCGCTGGTGCAAGAAGACTTGATAAATTGGGTCCATTAGAAGAATATGGAATTAGAATTATTAAATTCGATGTGGCATCAGCTAAGGATATTGCAGAAGTTAAAGAGATTCTTG